>CAHIKZ030000491.1:2285000-2390000 GCA_903632075.3 Acanthosepion pharaonis
GACATACACACACCATAAATGATCTAATCTTAAATATCAGAAGAGGAGGGAGGGAGAAAAAAAAAAAAAGAAAAGGGGTGGGGAGAGAGATGGGGCAGGGGAACTACATATATATATATATATATATATATATATATATATATATATATATATATATATATGTGTGTGTGTGTGTGTGTGTGTGTGTGTGTGTGCGAAAATTAAAGGCAATTTCCATGCAATACCTTTATTTCAACATGAAGATCAAATGAATATGTCATACATCACTTTTTTATATAGTCCCACTGCACAGCAATGCACTTCTTGTATCACTGAATGAACTTCTTCATCCCTTCCAAAAAGAAATATTTTGTTTGCTCCCAAAGCCGCATCTGCAACACTTGCTTGTTTTGGTACCCAACATGTACAAACTTTATTATACACCAACCCATCATGCACTACGTCTTCTGCAGATTCATAAGTGATCACCATGATTGCTGCCACGTGTGTTAACACGACTTGTTGGTCTTTCCTGATCAAGACATCCACCCTCTGCAAGTGTCCTTCTGTGCATGATGTTGATGCGCGACCAGATCAGCTTTCATCTGTTACACTTGTTCTTCCCACTTTAAAGCATTCTACCTGTACATGCACCTTTTGTTGATTCATGGTGCATGCACTATACTCTGCCAAAAACCAATGATAGATTTCTGTATGTTTAACTCCTTTTGCTGACAGAAAGCACACAACAGAATGTTGTTCCCCAGTAGTGCAATCCCTGAGTGGAACATCCATACTTCTAACCTCATTGCTTCCTGCTACCCAAAAGAACAATAGAATGTTGCACACGGCTAGCTACCCATCATATGATGCATATGCGTGATGTTGCACATCAGTACCTTCCTGTTGTTTCTAATGGGTAATTTAAAAATATCTTTGCTTTCTGATTTACATCTGTATATATAATCAGCTCTTTATTACTGTATTTATATACAGTGACACAATTATATAAAGTGACAAGAACTTTTTAAGGAAATTAAAATTTTGTTATTGCTGCTCTCTAAAACTTAACCTGAATATAGTATGTAGTTAGGATATATTATATATAAGGAGAAATAATGAAATGTTTACCAAAAACATAAATTTAGTGAAAAATAGAACAGAAAGTAACAAACAAAATTTTGGGCACATATCAATAGAGTTCAGTGTTTAATGACATATCCATTATTTGATATGAAGGCTGTCAGATATTTGGAATAATTTGAGATAAGCTTCTTGAAAAAGATCAAAAATCCTCTACCAAGTATTTCAAGAAAGACAACTAAAAATAATCCCTGAATCCATCATAAAATTCAGGATGTGAAATTAGTAAAAAAAAAACACAAATACCTTGGTGTATGGATCAGTTATAACAAATTAAGCATAAGGAAATTAAACATAAAATATTCTGTACTAGAGGTGGTTTCTTCCAATACTGTAAATTTTTACAAAGCCAAAACATTAAACCTGAAACTTAAGTCATGTCCTTAATTAACCATATCAAATTGAGACTTTCATATGAATGCATGATGCCATACCTGTTTAGAAATATCTAAACTGATAGCTGTATAAAACTGTTTTCAAAATCAGTATTTAAAAATGGCTTATGAGTGAGGTAAAGCCTGTGGATCTTAACAAAGATCATCCTTCTTTGAATTTTATGAACTAGCATTACAGAATCTCTATCTATAAAAGGCAAGATGTGTGTGTGTGTGTCTGTGTGTGTCTGTGTGTGTGTGTGTGTGTAACGAATGCACGGCTGCAATTTTCGATGGATTTGCACCAAAATTAATATGCACATGCTCCAAGCTAGTAGGAAGGCCAAGACGGACATAGATGATTTGCTGATATCTCCTGTCAAGTGAACCAAACAATTACATCAAGGTTTGTTTACAAAACTCCAGAGTAGAGATGCTGAGTATGACATCAATCAGCTATGTGACAAATTTGATATTTGTGTTAATCCTATATATATATATATATATATATATATATATATATATAAAAGGCAGGATGTGTGTGTGTGTGTGTGTGTGTGTGTGTGTGTGTGTGTGTGTGTGTGTGTATGTAACAAATGCACAGCTGCAATTTTCGACAAATTTGCACCAAAAATTACATGCAGATGCTCCAATTTAGCCGGAAGGCCAAGACTGACTTTGCATTTCACAACTCCCACCGATAGTGGAAATAATCGATTTTTTCATGCTTCTACAGCAGTTTTCATGTAGTTTGCAGCCATTTTCTACTGGCCAGAATGGGAGCCTATAGTTGGCTGCCACGAATAGGCAGGAAGATTCTATTGGTCAGTGTGAGAGCCAACAGCTGACTGACACAAATGTTAACTAGCATGCTAGCATGCAAAAAAAATCAATAGCTGCATTCGTCACAAGTGGGAAAAATTTAAATCTGCATGGCATTTTACTCCAATTGGCTCATTCGCTTGCTTAAACTCAACATTGATTCTGATTCTGCAGAACTGGGTTGGGTGTGAAAAAGTATTTGTTGTTAACATTCTTTTTACATTCGGTTTTTCCAGTTATGAGTCCTTTTTTTAAAGCTGATCGTCTCGTGTTCATTTTGTTTAGTTCTTTTTTTGTAACGGATTTAATGTTTAGTATAGAGCTTAGAAAAAAATTGCAGTGTGAGATAGGCAAGAAGTAAGGCATGTAGCAACATCAGGATGGCAAAGGGCACTCCTTTAAAGGCAAGGAAGGGCAAAAATATTTTAAGTCAAGTGATAGCGATTGCTGTATGAGTTGTATGATTTTTGAATCAAGCATGGGCAATGCTGGGTCATGCTGCTAGTCACAAATAAAGAACTGTACCAGATAACAGAAACCACATCACTGGAGGACTTTCAACAGCAGCAACAACTAAAATGGATAGCACATGTAACTCAGAAAAAAGCATGAAAATCAAGACATGGATATTCCACAATACCTCAAATAAAAGGTTACAAGGAAACTATCAATACTGAAAAGAGTGATAACAGCTACTGGATTTCAGAAACCTATTTTCCTGATAAAATTTTAAAGAGAAAAATTTTATAAATTTCATCCAAATGCAGCACTGGCTTTTCAGTCAATGCATATTAAATGTTTCCTTACAAGGAAATGACTAATATTACCATTACCGTTCTTGCAGAAATTAACACAAACTTTATTTCATTTCTGTTGACAAATTAACTTAGGATTTTATTTTTGAGGATTCATCTGATAAATTCAAAGTTTAAGCTCCTTCTATAGATTTTCTATAGCCAGGTGACTTACGAGGCAATTTTAAAATTTTTATTTTCTTTGCCTGCAAATACTTTTTGTTTTCACTGTAAAATGATATACTTAATATAATTATTTGTTGAAATATACACCTTGTCAGTAGATGAGAAATTACACTGATAGATGCATATTCTCCAACATTTCATGCTATATTTAGCACTAATCAATGTTCCTTTAATGATAATTAATGCATCCATACTCCTAGAGGAAAATCTACTCAAAGTGATTATAAATCAACAACTGTGTTTAAATGCCACAATTGTATTCTTGGTGTTATTATTAAACATCATTTCTCTAGACTTGTCAAGAACATTTTTAGCTAAAGCATTTAATTTTAGTTTTATTAAAGCATAATATTTTATTCCCAAATAAAGGGCGGCTTCTTGGGGACCCTGTAGCCAATCTTTCACATTCCTACATGGTGGATAGTCTAATTGTATCCTTGCTTACTTTTGCAAATACTTCTGAATTTGTCCTCAGTTTGTGAATAGGTTGTGTATTAATTTCTAAAAAAAAAAATATATATATATATCTGCTTTAAGAAGTTGTCCATTTCAAGGCTTATTGGTAGTGAGGCCATTTTTCTTCCATTTTTAAATGATAGAAATAACTGTAATAATGGAGACCTTGTGCTCATTGGAGACCTCTCAATATTTCATCCCACAACTATGATGGTCACTTTTCATTTCATAAAACATGCGAGAGCTCCTTCGTCATGACCATTGTTAAAATCTTTGTACATACCAGTCAATTTTTCAGTGGCTGATATGAAGATGGTGTAAATTGTATCTATTTGTATATATACATGCACACACACACACACGCACACATACACACACACACATATATATGTAGGTAGGTATGCACAAACATATATATATATGTGTGTGTGTGTATTTATATATATATATATATATATATATATATATATATATATATATATGAAGTAACACCCACACCCCTAGTGCCTTCAATAATGTCTGATGAAAATTATCTATCTATCTATCTATCTATCTATCTATCTATCTATCTATCTATCTAATGCTCTATTTGTGTTACCAAGTTATGATATATATAATAATGACTTTCTAATACTTTCATCAATAAGAGTAGATAAGTGTATTTTCTGATTTATTATTAATTTTGTATGAAACGATTCCGTCTATAATATCATATGAAAGGCAAATCTGTTGAAAAGGAAAGAAAAACGTCTTGTAAAAATGTGTTAATATGTTGATATATTGACTAATGTTGAGTGCATAGATGGCATTTGTATATTAAGGAGAGGATCCCAGACACAGACATTTATTTTCTAATTTATGAACTATAAAGACACACACATACACACACACACACATTGGTAATAGATTTTTCACTTAACCCAATTTTAGTAAAGAGCAAAACAAGATTCATGTTAGAAGATTTCAGTGATTTTTTTCTCTTGTTACATACAAGATAAATATGTCTCCAGTGTGTAAAAATTGTCCATATGTATACGTTCAATTAATATTTGAAGTCATCATCATAAAACCAAAAACCCCCAAAATTATGTTTTTTTAATATATTCCAGCTTCGAAACTGCCATATTAAATAATATTCAATAATTAATATGCACACAAGCTCAATATTATGGAGCAAGTAACTTTATATATTGCAAATGCCCTGAAAACTAGCTGAAAATAACATGAAAATGATGTCATTAACATGTTCAAAACATAATTTAAATTTATAAGATTCTAAACCCCAGATAGCCATAGCGGGAAAAACAATGTCAAAAGTTTTCTTGAATTCCTCGACTATAACAACATATAATTGCCATTGTTTAAAATTACTAATGATGGTTAAAAGTATGTGAACATTTTTTATACGTACTGGAAGTAAACATCTGCTGTTTTGTATGAAAATAAGAAAAAATTACTAAAAATTATTAAACAAAATCAATCTTCTTAAATGTATATATAAATAGAGACTGCATTTGCTTGAGGTATTCAGCCGAATAAGCAAGAAGCCAAAGATAAACAGAATTACATTGGGTCTCAGATTCCCCTCGATGTATATTAAAAAAATTTGAATAGAAAAAGCTTTTAAATTAGAAGAAGTCCTATGTGACACAAGATTTCTTAGTGAATTAAAAAACATAAAACAAATTAAGAATGATTTCCCTAACCAAATAGTCAAAAGAATTAAACTGATGATATTGCAACAACAATCATCTTGGAAACAACAAAATAAAATCAGGAATAATAATTGGATTCTATTTAAGAACAATCAGAATTTGTAGCCCTCAATATTCATAGAAAGAAAAATACATCAAAAATACTTTTAAGCACCTCTAATAGCCCAATTCAATGTGAAACAAAAGGGTGTAAAATATTTCAAAATTGAAGAGTGAACCATTTTGACAAGGCCAATGAACCAAAATATATTGTTCTACATGCCAACTCTATCACAACTACAAATGAAAAGAATTTGTCTAAACTTAAAAAAAATTGTTAAAACTACTTCTAAAACAATAAAAACTTAGTTAATACAAAACAAAACTTGAAGGAGGTATTTAATCTATCACCTGTAATAATTGCCACAAACAATACATAGGAGAAACCTTAAGGAATTTGAATAAAATGTTTTACAAAACAACACACTCAGAGCATTAGTTGCTCACTTAAATGAGTCTGGCCATAATTTAGATTTAAAAAATGCTACTGTTATAAAATAAAATAAGACATATCTCGGCTGATTTACAGGCAAATAAACTAACATACTCAAGAGTGAGAGCCGGATGTGAACGAGACAAAGCCCCGTCACAAAATGACCAGTATCTTCGTTTACAAATGTTCCCGATGCATGAGTTCTGGTTGAAAAATAAAATAATATTTAAAGTGTTCTATTTTTCATCCAATAAAAATGCTTCCCTCCTAATTATACTCGCTTCATTTTTTGAGCCTGTTAAGCCATAAAAAAACGCCATAAAAGGGGTCACAGGGAAGTACAATAGGCAGTCAACAGGTGATCAGGGAAGAGACCTGTCACGGTCAGGGCGAGTGGTCAGCAGCTGTCAGCAGGGGAGTGCCAGCATCAACATGTGTGAACTACTATGAAAGATCAACCTAAATCCAGAGCTGGCTTATGAACTATACCACAAGGTAGCTGTCCCAAACCCTCATGTTCCTGTTGAAATAAATCACGTAAATCTATTTCTGCTGTTGTCGTATTTCTTTCTTGCAACCATATGCTTGTCTATAACACTGGTATCAGGAGTGGGATTCGAACCCATGCCCACATTAATTAAAAGAGAAAACAATTGACTAAGATAAAAATGTATAGAAAGTTCATTAATCATGAGATTATCCACAGTAAATGTATGGCCACCATTTTTGGCAGATCTTTTATTATTACAATGTGGGATATTTAATAACAAAAGTTATAAAACAAACAAAAAGAAACTAAATGAAATTAGCTAGGCTTATATACACAAAATATTTGTTTAAAAAAAAATTAATTTAAATTTTAAATTTTCATCTCCTTTGTGTGCATATAGAGTTGCATCACAGTAAATATCACTTTAGTCTGATGAAGTCCTAAAAATGAAACACATAACATAAAAATCTTTTTTTCCACTTAGTCAAATATATATATATATATATATATATATATATATATATATATATATATATATATAATAAAAAAGGCTTAAACACTAATATTCCATGGTCATAATTTATTCCATTGGAATCGTAAATACGATCCAATTCATCAGACCTACAAATTCAAAAAGAAAACACAAAAAAACAACTCCGGAAATAAAAATAGAATTTAGAGAGAGTGTAAGTATGAGAGTGTGGGACGAATATATATTTTGCATATGTATGTGTATATTTACCACTAATATTATATATATATATATATATATATATATATATATATATATATATATATATTATAATTATTTTAAAAAAATATGATTCCTTCGCTACATAAGAGTTCTCATGTTTCAAAAATGAAAGCCGAAACCATAGATTTTTTAGAAAGATAATATACAGTGAATTCAGAAAACTAGATTTAAAAGCTATAGCCGTTTTCATAGTAACAAATGAACACGCTTATAACAATACATAAATTTCAAAATTGGTTATTCCTAAATTTTCGCTTGAGGATGAAACAGGGTTTCTTGTTACTTTAATTCAATTTAATTTTAATAATTATATTGATGGTTTCGGCTCTTGTTTTTGAAACATGAGAACTCTTATGCAGCGAAGGAATCATATTTTTAAAAAATAATTATAATCTAAGCTCTACTCCTGTATGGAGCACTGTTTTTTAAAAAATAAAAACAAAAATACTAAAGAACCCTGGACTGCTTACCTAACATGTTCCCTATTTTTCTACATACCCACACACACACACACACACACATATATATATATATATATAAACCTAGTGAGCCAGACAAACCTACCGAGGTTTCACCTAAGCGGATCGTCAGTTGTTATTGGCAAATCAAAATTCGAGGGTTTTTGAAACAAGTATAGTTATATATATATATATATATATATATATATATATATATATATATATATATATATATATATAGGAGGAGAGGGCAGAAAGAGGGAAGGAAAAAGAGAAAGAGAGACTCAGCTTGATATTTACTATGCAGTTTTAAGTCCTATTCATACACTGTCTATATTTATAAATGTTATCTTTCTGATATTGGACACTCTTCCTGATACATATACCAAATTTTAAACAATATATATATATATATATATATATATATATATATATATATATATGTGCATACATTTACTCATTTTTGTAGATCTATTTTTTAGATATGTGTGTACACATTTACTCATATGCAATGAGAGTGACATAGAGAGTGTGAGAAATAGGAAAGAGCTTGAAAAAGGTGGGAAAACTGAGAATGTTTTTTTTTTTGTTTTTCAGGTTAGACAGCTCATCAGCCATGCAGGCTATTCTGACGGTGGTGGTAGCATTCATTCTTCTTCCTGATTCTCTATTGGCATCAAGTGTTGGTAAGTAAACAAGCAACTGATTTCATTTCTAAAAACTTCTTGATTCTTTGACATCTGCCTGTTTATTCCAATGTCTGGTTTGAAGAATGAAGAGAAAATGAAGAAAAAGGTAGCAACACACACACACACACACACATGTATATCAAAATGATTGACTAATATCTTATTTTGACTGAATTTGTGATCGTTTTGTTAGGGATGATGTACCAAGTAGCTTTGTACTAACAGGCTTGGTATTAACATGTTAATGGGAGAAAAAACAAAAGAAAAAAAGAGTACAGAAAGTATTTTATTCATATTAGTTTGTCTGGCAAAAATATACCAGTTGTTGATTTTCTTTGAACAAGTGAAGAGAATGTGAAAAAAATGATGAAAACTTTAAATATTCATTATTTGCTCAGGTTAAAAAAAAATGAAAGCCAAGAAAAGAACTATGTTTATGAAAGAAGGATTGATCTACTTGTCATTGATTTGCAGTTGATTCATATAAAGGAGGTAATTATGGAAGATTATTTTGTCCAAATGCTTACTCACTCTCTTCTCTATCAACTACTGTGACATGCCAGTGCCAAGTAACTTTGTCAGAATATCTGTTGATGGGATAAATCACAAGAATGTATATTCATGTCCAGAAAAACAGTACCCAGTGAAAGCAAGCAGCTGAAAATCAACCTCGCTTTACCAATTCTGTTTTCCATATTGACAATCATTAGGCTTATTTACACTGTCATTTACAATTTAAAACTTAAACTGAGATTTAGTTGCATATTTAATACCAAAGTTCTTGAACATTTGCATCTCAATAGTAATTTAAAAAAAAACATGTCTTATGTAATATGCATGTGTGTATGTTAACTATATAGAATGTCCTTAAAAATCTAGATACACTTAAACAGGTAATTGACACATTTCAAAAACAGTTTGTGATAAGGCTTTTGTTCATAACATCTGTCATATTTACTCCTTATAATTTTTTTTTTTAAATGAACACAGTTGCTGTTAAAATTATATGCATACTTTTTATACATTTATATAAATTGCCAAAATCAAGTACATTCAAGTTAGAAAATTAGAAAAATGTTGTCTCTGAAGTTGTGGATCTGTTTGTTATATAATTTGTAAACTGATCCTTGGATCTAAATAAATCCTGTTAAATATTATTTATCCTTTTGAAGAAAAGCTTATTAACATTTTTATTACTGGAATTGATTCATTCCTTTACTTTTATGTTGTCTGCACTTTACAATTCTTGTCTTATAAACTGGTACCTATAAATTGATGGTCAAGTTTGTTATTATTTAAATGTGGAACTATTTCAGTTATTTATACACAAAATATGTAAGAAATTTTTACTTATTGCAAATATTGACAAGTTTAGCACCTCAACTAATGTCATGTATACTACTAATATTTTTAAATGACTATATAGTTATCCATTTATATGTCTAATTCAGTCTGTTTAATATCTATATATTTAAAAATATAAGCTTAATACAAATATAAAATTTTTCATTTAGCTGATTAATGTTATATTCAGTACCTCTACTCCAGAGTTATGTAGAAAAACTTTCTTTTGTGTAATTCTTTGATTCATTCATCAGGAGGTACCAGCAATTATATACTGTAATAGTAAAATGGTAATGGTAATTATATTTGCCATTTTTCCTATAAGGAAACATTTGGCATTCATTGACAAAGCAGCCAGTATTGTTTTCAGTTGAAATTGATAAAATCTTTCTCCTAAAAATTTTTTTTGGAAAACAGGTTTCTCAGCTGTAGCTGTTATCACTACTGCTGTTGGTAGTCCTCAAGTGATGTGGTTTCTGTTATTTGGTACAGTTCTTTGTTTGTGATTCTATAGAGCCAATACACAATGTTCAAAGCAGGATGAATCTTTGCCATGACCCTCAGGTTTTACACACTCAAAGTCTTTTTTCACCAGTGATCTTAGGAAGTGGTTGTATAGAGCTGACAGTTTAGATATTTCTGAATGGGTCTCGTGACATCCATATAAAAGTCTCATTCTGAAAATGCTATTTAAGAACGTGACTCAAGTTTTCAGGCTGATGTTTTGGCTTCATAGAAATTTGCAGTGTTAAGTGAAAACTACCTCTGGCACAATCTATTTTATGTCCAATTTCTGTTTCTCCTACACTTAATTTGTTGTAGCTGATTCATACATTGGGTTATCTGGAGTGTTTATTATTTACTAATTCCACATCTTGTATTTTTATTATGGATTCAGGGTTGGTGCCATCATTGCTTTCCTCCCAATTCCAGATCATAGTTTCTGTTTTGGAAAGGTTTATCTTGAGTTCCATTTTTTGGAACACTTGATATAGGATGCTGATTTTCTATTCAAGATCATTCTTATCCTAATTATGAACACCTTTGGCATATCCCCATCATCATCAGTATATTGGCCTTGGGAGGAAAAGCAAAATCATTATCTTCTATTGGTAGACTTGTTTGGGATATGGCATGGAATGTTTAAATGGTCAGTGGCCATCTTGTCACTTCTGTGTTTGTATATATGCAGGGAAGAGTAAAAGAAGAGATTAAATAGACTATTGCTCTCATTTCCTCCTTGTCATACTCCTAATGAGATCTGAAATGTTTCCATATTGGGATCCTTGCCAGACATGTAAGATTCTGTAGATTAATATAGTTCCTCTATTAGTTTGATGCATTCAGTGGATTTGAAGCATGGAAGGTGGTTATTAATGGATGAGAAGAGGAATTCTATTGATGTGGTCATATGCTACTGTAAGATCAACAAAACACTTATACAGTTTCTTATTAGATGTGCATCACTTAATTTAGAGACAGTGTAATATTACTTTAAAAATTGAAAGTATTTTGTCTTATTTAATTAAACTAAATAGAGATTACTACATATATTTAATTTTTTTAATTAACATTCATTTTGATGTTAATGATTTAAGTACAGTATAAAATGTTGTGTAATGGTTACTGGCAGGGAAAGTTGAATCAATGGCTGGAATTCAAATTATGTCCTAGTCTGTTTGCATTCACTTGATAACTAATCTCCTTTGGAAAAACATGAATCTATTACTTCTCCCTTTAGCTATGGATTAAATAGAAGAGTAGTCTAGTAGAAGGATAACTCTGAACTCAAAACCATAAAGAAGGTAATGGGAAACCACTCTACTATATTTCCCAAGAACTCATGACAATTCACAGATAATAAAGAGAAATAGTTTGTGCAAAGTCATTCTGAAGGGCTACAGGATAAAAAATAATTTTAATTTGTTTAAAATACTACAATTATATAGTTTAAAGACACTTCAGCTATTTGATACTTTTATTAAATAAGATGTAAAAACGAAGTAAATAAAAGAAGTAGTTAAAAGAAAATTACTAGTATTTAGTATAGTAGCTGAAATTTTTAATATAGCTTCAGTTGTAAAAAGCACCAATTATATTCCTTATTGTTTTGAATGTGAATCTTTCCATTATATTATTGTAGAAATAATTTTCATTTGTGGGCTTATTTTATCTGATGTTAGTTTTGATTCTTTGCCATAAGTTATCTGTTTTGGATTCCGAGATGAAATTCAGTCTCCATTGAATGACAAATGCAGGAATGAAATATAACAAATAAATGTATTTACACAATAATACAATTGGTAATACGGTTAGTAGATCCAGAAACGCAGTTAGTAGCAATAATAATATATATATATATACAGTCTCGAAGTAGAACTTCCTTAGAGTCGACATACTTGTAAATGTGATTTTTACAAGCGGTTACCTCACACTATTACTCTACCTCCAACTCAATCACAATCTCTGTCTCTCTACTCTGACTGATTCTGGGTATTTAATGGCAGCAGTCTAAGTACATACTGGTTGAGTCCACTTGTATGAAAAAGGGGTAGACCCCATAACATTATCAATTGGATTGTTGTCTGATGATTGGACTAACAACTTCAACACCTCAGTATTGTTGTCTTTAATATGTCTGGCAGTGTGAAACTCCAACAGCCAGCTTATATGGTTTTGTATGCCATGTAGCATAACTTTATACAATATTTCTAAATGAGATTTACTATTCATAATTCATGTAGTTCTAATGCTGTGTGTGGAAGATTCTCTTCTATTCTTCTTTAAATTACTTCCAGCCATTATACCCAAAGATGCTAAATTTCCATTCACCATTCCATATCACTTTATAAATGCCAACCCTAAGTACCAACCCTTAGTTGACACTAAGGGTTGGCACCTAAGCGCCAACCTTGCTCTTTTATGAACTGGATTCATTTAAAGAAACATGTGGCTTTTTGCAAGGTACACATCACATGGGCCCAGATTATTTAATATGATTTTTTCATGGTGGAAATATTTATTTTCAAACCATATTGTTGACATTATTTCTAATGACAGCAGTCATTATTTTATTTCTCATCAAAAGTCATTGAAAGTATCTGTTAGTTTGCAAAATCAGTTATCAAGATCTGATCCTCTTCAGATAGGCATAAGCTGTGTTGTATATCTTTAAGGTGTTGAAAACAAGATGTTTTCAGCATCATACATCAAAAGATATTACTTTGTTCAAATATTTATTCCTATATATTTGTGTAATCTTTCTTAAGGTTTATGGTAACAAATTGCTTCTGTCTATCTTAATTGCCTAGCTTCTAATAAAAAATATTACAAATTATTTTGCTTTATTATTGACAAATAAAGTGTAAAAGTTAACTTTGAGACTTGTCCTTAAATTAAGTGATGTGGATGTTCAAATAAAATTATTATTCAAAAATAAATTTATTATTATTTTTAAATTAATCTCCTCAGATCCTTTTCATCATATAACATTTAAATTGTTTAATTTTATACATGCAAAAAATATAACAATAAAAAAGAACAGTACTAATGGATTGAAATCAGACTATAGCAGGGGCTTTTTATATTAACTTCTGTCATACTATGATGGCTAGCAGAGAATTGTGGGTAAGTGAGTAACTTGTGCTTATCCATAATTACTTTATCTACTCAGGCACTAAAATGCTGTTACCTGTAATCAATCTTGACTGAGGCCAATGATGGTGATGATGATGATGTGTATATATTTTTTAATTTAGTACAAAATTTGGTGTTTAATTCCAAATAAAGTTCAGCTTTTTGGATGCTACTATTTGAAGATCAAACCCAGCCTCACAAAAACAAAAGTAAACTCCAAGTTCACCATCTCTAACACTAGTGAGAAGGATCTATGTTCCAGTTTTCCAGAGGTCAAACTCCATCTTCTCAATACCAAACCTGACATCCTATTCCTCTCTGAAACTGGTATTGATACCTCACAATCCAGGGCTACTTGCCCCTAGTAGCTACACATGACCTTCAAATTCAACATGGCCACAGACTTGGCACCTATATTAAGCAGAGGTTTCCATATGGCAGAAACCAATAAAACGAGGATCATGATCTCTTGTATATGTTCTTCCATATAGTATTTATCTACATTACCACTTTCATTTTCACTCTGTACCATCCTCAGGAGGAGGGAACTTTAATGTTTGACTGAATATCTGTGAAGATTGATAATATCCTCACTGAATATCCTTGAGCTAGCTTTCATATTTATAGTGATTCCAATATTCTCTACAAATAGTCCACTTGAACAAAACTAATGAAGAATGTAGATACTACAAAGACTTCTCCATCACCTATGAACTAACTCAGATCATTGAAGAAACCACCCATGTCCCTGATGTGTCAGGACATCAGGCAAACCTCACATAATCTCTCCCTCACTTCCTGCCCCTGAAAAATGCTTCACTGAAGTTTTACACTCCACCCAATGGGACACTTCACATCATTCTTTTCAATACACAAAAGCTGACTGGAATAGCTTCAGATGCCATATCCAAAAGCGTCTCTACATCCTTGTGAGTAACAAATTATTTCCCACCTTGCAATCCCTTTCTTATGGATGAAACATTGAAAGTCTCTCACTGTTCTGGGGCTATTTCCATGGAAAGTATTCAAATGATCTATATTCCTTAGTTCTATCAATTCAACCCACCATACCATGCACATTTTAACAAACCACTCTCATTTCTCTTTATATTCCATTGGTGAGGTTTAAATTTCACAAGCAGCTTCTTCCCACAAACTGCTGCTTTGTGGAACCAACTCCCAAGAGAATGCTTCCCTGATCACTAAAATCTTAACCTGTTCAAGTCTAGGGTCTATTATCTTCTCCACATATCCCCATAAACTTTGCCACTTACTCTGTAATCTTCTACCTTGAATGACTCTTTGATCTTGTAAAGAATGAACATAACTGCAAAAAAAAAATGCTACTACCCAATACTTATACTTGTTGGTTTTTCAGTATATTTATGTACTTACAAAATATTTAATAACCTCCATGTATATGCTTTTGCCACTGTTTGACTGTATATCAACAAGAAAGTAAAATAATTCATATGAAGACAAATAAAAAGGAATTTGAATTTCGTCCAAAATTTAAATCACTTTATGTTTTACTCTAAGCCCATTTCTGGCCAAGAATATGTTTGAATATTTGGCTCTCTTTTCTACTCATACAAAGAATTATTCAAGTGAAGAGAATTTTCTCAAATGCACAGTCTAAAATTACATACATGTACAGAGAGAGAGAGAGAGAGAGAGAGAGAGAGAGAGAAAGAGAGAAAGAGAGAGATAGGAAGGGAGAGAAGAAAGACTAGTATTATTAATGGGTTGGAACAAAAGTTTGTACCATTTTTCAATTGGTGGAATTTGAACATGCAATTTCATTTCACACGTGACTGAAATTTATGACATATGTACATATTCTTAAAAGTTACATTTCAATGTTCCTTTCTATAGGATTTGTGCGCTGACTGTGAATTTTAAATGCCCTTATGCTAAAATTGAAAATGGATGAAATTGAGGTACCTTTTCATCATTTGATGCTTTTTTATTTCTGAAAAAAAGAACAACTGCTATAAAAGTAGTTAAGCAAATATGGAGATAGTGCCATACCAAGACTACTGTTTGTAAGTAGTTTACTAAATTCAAAATGGAAATTTTAAGCTGGAAGACCAAAAATGTTCCAGTATGCCTGTAGTTACTGATGATGATCAAATCAAAATATTGATTGATTTTCTCAACTGATCATTGTAAAGCAGTCAATGTTTAGATGGCTCATGATTTTTTTTTTTTTTTAAGCATTTCACCCCAAGCAAGGTGAGAAGCCACTAGGATGCAAGGGGTTACAGAAAATTTGGAGCAAGACCAGATAGGAGTGATAGAAGAAAGGGAGAGGAGAAGGATAGTGGATAGATCAAGGCAATTGGAGATGTTGATTGAAATTACATTTGAATAGCTGGAGATTATAGCTCTCAGGGAAATTGGAATAGGGAAGGGAGTTCCACAGGTGAGAGGTGTGAGACATGAAGCTATTGGAGTAGAAGAGACAGCTACATTTAGGAGTTTCGACAGTGAAAGGGTGAGAGCGGGATGCCAGCCTCGTAGGGCGCTTGAACTCATGAAGTCTGGGAACCAGCGAATGCAGCTCCTCGGAGCAATTGCCATGAAAGTATTTGTAAAACAGACAGAGAGAGGTGACGGCGCATCTGTGAGAAAGTGACTGTAGACAAGATGCCAGAGCAGGGCCAATTATATTGCATATCCGCCTCTGGAGCCTATCAAGAACCCCGAGGCAAACAGAAGGGGCTCCAGACCATATATGGCAGCAATACTCCATGCAAGGGCGAATTGTTGATTTAATTGAAAAAGATTTAATAGATCACATTTTCATCTGTGATTCTCTGCTCTGCTCAAATGCAACAAAAATGACCACTTTTTGGAAAGGACACTCACAGGTAATTAGAAATTAATTGTTTACAAAAATGTGGACCAATAAAATCGTGAGGAAACAAAATGGACCACCATTAATCCTAATCCAATAACCTGTCTACATTGGAAGAAGGTGATGCTGTGTATATGGTGGGATTGAAAGGATATTACTTATTACAAGCTTTTTCTACAAAATTAGAAACTCAATTTAAACAAATACTATTCCCAGTTGGAATGATTAAATTCAGCAATCAATGAAAGGCATGTGGAATTGGCCAATCAGAAAAGTATTGTCTTTCATCAAGACAATACCAAATCTTATATCTCTTTTCAGGCCCAATGGTATCACTTGCCTAGGGTTTCCTATCACATCCACTGTACAAATCTAACTTTGCACCTTCAGATTAACATATATTTCAATCTTTACAAAATTCTCTTAGTGGGAAGAACTTCAATTGCTTGAAAACCTTTAAAAATCACTGAGAAAATTTCATCACACAGTTCTTGCAAGATGACATCATGCAGCTGACTCCAAAAATGCAAAAGGTAATGGGACACAATGGCATCTCTGTGGTTGAATAAATCTTTGTACAAATTTCTAAATATTTTTTTTAGAAATTCAGTTAAAAACAATATTATACACATTTGTTCTGTAAAAATATTATTATTTCAGTAAAAACTTAAGCATTGTTTTCTTTTTGTGATATACACTATACATTTTTTTTTTATTATTAAACATAAGTAATCATCCCTGATAATCTGTTTTAAATAATCTGTTCTAAAATTTTATTTCGTATTTTGAAAACAACTCTTTTAAGATTGATCTCAACCTGGATTGATGATTTTTGTGACCATACCGAGAGGCAAACTGATGTCAAAAACTCTCTTACCTAATAAATAATAAATTCTCTTAAAACTCATGTTGGCCACATTATTTGCAAGTGCGTTGCTTTTTTTTTTCAATTTTTTTTAATTATATATAAATTATGAGATCAAATTCTATTTTTTTCAAGTTTTGTACTCATTGCCCATTTTATAATTAAATCAACTGTTTATGGCTGTCAAAGCCTTTCTTTTGTAAGGCTTCCCTGAAGGCTTATGAAAGAAAAACAAAAGTGAAAAGCAACAAAAAAATATAATGCTGGCTTAAATTGATTATCTGAAAGATAAAGGAGTGTTGTAAATAACACAATGTTATATTGATGAGAGAAGAAAAGAGAAGACATAATAAGAGAGGGGGAAAGAAAAAGAGATAGAATAGAATGTATTGTTGAAAAAAAGAAAGAAAGTGATAGAAAGAGAGCATGTGACTTTGGGGAGAGAGACAAAGAGAGTTAGCAACAAACAGAGAGAGATTGTAAGACAAAGAGAGAAAAAGTGAGAGGGAGAGAAAGAGAGAGAGAGAGATAAGATGTTTTAAATTAATAATTCAGGCCAGCAACTGAATGGGATCAGAATTAATGGACATAATAGGAAAAGAAAGCAAAATCAGATACGATTTGATTTTTAATGCTATTGAATTGGAAAAACACTATCAAGGAATAAAATGGTAGTGAGTTTTTATGGAAGGAAAGAAATATTTGATGTTCTTTTTACAGGTCTTTGTCTATTTCTAATAGGATTTCTAATCATTACTCAAACTTTAGTGGTTGCGAAGATTTAAAGTTGATGTCTGGGAAGATGCATTTTTTGGCATTCATGAAATTTCTCTAGTTATTTATGGTTAGATGAATACAGATTTTATAGAAGAATTTATGGGTGACACAAATAATTAAAAAAAATTCAAAGAAACCATTTTCCCTTTTATCCTGTTATATATTTTCATTTCATAGTTAAAACAATCCATATATGTGTGTGTGTATTTTTATTATAAATATGTAAATGAGTAGGTATACGTTTGTAATATAGATGGTTGTATGTATATATAGATAGGTGTAGGTGTGTGTTTAAAATATGATTCAAATATAATTTCAGATACTTTTTGAACTAAACTTGTAACTTTGAACAGATATACACTGAAGAATTAGGATCCCATTTATTTTACTTTTAATTTAAAGTACCTCTGTACCCTGTTAAAATGTAATAAATACATCCTGCTTACTATACTTTATAAATAGAATAAACTAAATTTCTCTGGTATCTTAATAATTAATTATTATTTTAATTAAATCTCACAGGTAATTTAATTTAAAACTCTTTGGGAATTATATTAAGAACTTTGTAAATTGTACAATAAATTCTAAATCTTTTGCTGAGTTCTGAATATTTTTTAAAATATCCCTGAATGAAACACTATTTTTAAGATAAATTAATAAAAGTTTGTTAAATAGAATATGTATATGTCAGATTCATAGCCAGTAAGTGACACAGATAGTGTTTCTTAACCCCCATTGACTTAACAAGATTTTCATTCCAAATATTTGAAAAACACTCCACAAAACTTTGAGCTCTGATATATGGACAAGTTTAATACCAATAGTTCTGAAATAACTCTCTTTCATTTTACTAAAGTTACCTCTTGATTGTTTTTTCATGTTTTCGTTAATTTCCATGAATTCTTGTTGAATTAAACTTTGGCCATGTGACCATTAGGATGTAGGTCAGCTCATTGGTCTCCCCCTCCCTCCCACTACCCAGGCTCTCCTACCTCTATAATATAATTCTAGTAACGGCGCCTTTTTCTATCCATAACTCCCAATGTCCCCTATAGCATCCTCTCTTTCTTTCTCCAACTAAACAGTATCGCATTACAAAATGATACTATGAACAGTTTGAAAAGTCCTGGGAATTTTAAAATTAAAATTCATAGGTGAAAATGGTCATTAACTAAAGGTATCTTAATTCCAACTGTAAAGAAAATTTGCTCTATTTAATAAAAATAAACATTGCAACAATCTACGAAGAAATTAATTTGAAATTTCAAATTAATTTCTTCGTAGATTGTTTTAAAATTTAGATATTTATCAAACCTTAACCTCCCAAATATGTACATTAAAGTAACGCGAACTGACAGCGTCTAAGAATTTGAATGAAACCTGTTGTGTAATTTATGGGGGTTGTTGTAACGTCTTCCTTAATGTAGTCATTATCACTCACCCCTTAACCACCTTTATCTAGAGACGAGACGCGTTAGATTTGAGCAACATCCAGCCGACACACTGGGGTTAAAATAGGAAACTAAAATGATACATATGACACACTCATATCCTCTCTCCCACCTCTCTCCATTGAGCTCTCTGGATATCATCCTCCTCAGGTCTACCCATATGGATTACCTAAAGTTGCATAAACTCTCTCTCTCTCTCTATATATATATATATATGAGTGTTAGCTCAGGTAAAATATATATATATATATATATATATATATATATATATATATATATATATATATATATATGTGTGTGTGTGTGTTAGCTCAGGTAAAAATGATGGAAATAATAAAATTGTGTATGAAAAAGACAAAAAAAGCTTCACTTGGTAGCTTTTCTGTCTTTTTAATACATAATTTTATTATTTCCATCATTTTTACCTGAACTACCACTCTGCTATGGGCTCCTATGGGATTCTCAAGGCCAGCTTCACTTTTATCTCTCTTACACACATAGAAAATATAAAGTTTTTCTGTGTTAACAATGTCAAAACTTGCCTGTCCCTGTGTACAATTATGTGATGTTTGAATTCCACAACAGACTTACAAACCTTGTCACAAAACTCATGCAAGTAATCTGCAGGTGTTTTTGATTGGGTTGCATTCACAGGTATTTGCACCTGACCTCTCTGGTGTGATTTCATATAACTGGCTAAAACAGTCACCGAAAAAGTGACTTTTATTTTACAAATACTGCAAATGTGTTGATATCCTAATACCTCTGGAACAGTTTCTATTTCTCTCTTTCTAATGTCATTGTTTTTCGTTGGAATGCTCAGTTCTCTTCTGCTCAAAATTTTTACAGTGTTGCTAAATTAAACTTCTTCAAACAGATCTGCCTTAAGCAACAGTTTCTCATTTTTCAACATTATCACCAAGAATATTTAGGTTACATTTAATTACATCCTTGAAACATTATTGGGGCTTATGAGTGGGTCAATTACTTTGTATCACCATAAAAAAATCTTTTAGGCAATCTGCTATCCTGATGACCTGTCCAGCACATTTGATTATGGAGAACTAGTTTCTCTATGTCAGCTATGTTTGCATGCTGAAGGACTTTTGTATCTGGTGTAAAAGATTGCCAATTGATGTCCAAGATTCATCTCAGGCACTGCTAGTGAAAAAGCTCTAAGGCCTTAATGTGTCTTTGATATGTGGTTCACACTTCAGAGGAATATGAAAGAGTGGTTAGGGCAACTGTTTTGTAGATGCTGATCTTTGTGCTTAAGATGTTATGATCAAAACTATACTCTCTTTTCAAGTTTTCTGAAATACACACACACACATACACACACACACACACATACATACATACAGACATATATATATATATATATATATATATGTCTATATTTCTGAGATGAGGTATTCTGTACAGTATTTACATTAGTCGGACTAATTTGTCCTCATCTTTGTCACCATATTTGAAAACATTAGGTTTATAATACTCAGAAGTTCATACCCAGATGTCCTCAAGGACACATGGCACAGTGGATAAAGGTGTTGGTTAGATCCAGTGACAGACCCAAAGAAGGTGAGTTCAATTCCTGGTTAAGGCAGGTAACACTTGGATTTACCAATTCGGTTTACCAAATTCTTCATAATACCTGATGATCCAAAATACTTTAAAAAGGATTTTGGTGAAATAAATTATTATAATGGTACCTTAAAGTGTCTGTTGTTCTTCACATTGAGCTCTCAGGATTTCATCCTCCTTGGATTTACCAATTCGGTTTACCAAGTTCTTCATAACTTAAATATATATATATAAATATAAACATAAAACACCCCAAGAACTTTAAATTAAGACCAATTGGGAAACCCATAGACTAAGTAAATTTATAGACATATTACTACTCATTAGTGCCAAATTACCCACCACAAACGATACCAACCATCAAAAACTATGATCACTGTAACTTGTATTAATCTCATTGAAGACAAAAATGTATAAATTTAAATCAGCACAAATTTTTATCATAAAAGTCATTTCACCTGTACGTCAAAAAGTTTAATATATGCTATTAAATGTAAAGGATGTAATGAAGATTACATTGACCAAGCCAAACACACCCACAAAAACAGAATGACAATTCATCGCCAACAAATACAAGACCCTACCACAAGACAGATATCACTCAGTGAACATTTAGATATATGTTCAGCAAATAAGCTCGCCAAATTTCCAAGTCTTTCCACTTTATGACTGCTCAGATAAAACCACGGACCAAACATGGATAAATAAATAAGTTGTATTTATTCAAAAATACAAACCATATCTGAACAAATTCTAACACAGCACATTTACCAAGGACTATCCATCCACACACAGACATACACACACTTGTAACTTCCTTGTCCATTTTAATAATAGAAACTTCATCATTATTATTATTACCATTATTATCATCCTTATTATTAAAGCAATAAACAGTTTTCCCTACACCCCCACAAATGCTCAAATAAAAATTCTTGTGCACCTGGCTACTTACTGAACCATAACATATTTATATACACATAGATACTTATATACAATGATATTACAAACTTTTGACTACAAAATCTTATGATCATTAATTTTTAGCATGAAAATTACTATGATTGAGTATACAATCATAATCAACTAATCAGATTGCATTTTAAACAGATAGCAATTGGAGCTACATTTTTTTCTGTATAAATGGAAAAAATCCTTCAAATCCAGACAGATGTGAAACTGATTATGCCATAGCCACATGTCTTCCCATCTTAATTTATCATTTGAAAATCATAGAACTGTGAAACTGGAAAATATTAATAAAGAATCCTGTTTGCATTTTTAACTTCTTTTTCCCCCATATATATTTACCTGTGTGGGATATTGTTATGATCCGGTTCCTTATACCACGGTGATAGTCCAAGGTAGAACCAATAAAGAAGAACTCGAACACAGGTATGGAATAACACAGATATATTACAAACAGGAATATATACAGAGAAGTAGAAGTGTTAGTATGAACAATCAGGTTTAGTAGAGAGAACAATGTAGTCTCGACCAGTATCACTATTCCAATGTCTTGCAGTAATTGTCTGAACACGACTCTGTTTCAGACTGCCTCTGAGTCGACTCTTGACTCGACTTGAACTACTGACTCGACTTGAACTACTGACTGACTTTTGCCTACACCTGAGGTGCAGTATTTATTAAGTATGGAATAGTCCATTATTATTATTATGGGTAAGATCCCATAACAGATATATAAAAATATATATATCCTCAAAAGAGCAACAAAATATATGAAATATGCTTTAGGAATTAAATAGTAGCATAATACAGCAGAAGATGGTTTAATAACATAAAAAAGAAGAATGAATGTACATTCATCTGATTTGATATTAATGATTTTTACCCATCTATCACCAAAAATTTGATAATGAACACCATCAACTTAGCTAAAGAATATTGCCCTATTAGTGAAAATGAGATTAAAATTAAAAGCAGACACAAAAACCTACATTATACCATAATGGTTGTGTGTGGACTAAAAGAAATAACACAGAATTTAACATTGCAATGGGCACATTTGATTCTGCCAAAGCATATAAGCTGGTCGGGATTTTGTTATTGTGGAGATTAAGATTTCTATTTTACAATAAGGACACAGGACTTTACAGAGATGACAGTGTAATTCTTTTCTGTAAAATAAATCCAAAAAATGTGGATCTAATAAGAAAGGAACTGATTAAATTCTTCAAAGATCACAAAGTAAAAACTACTACAACTACTAAAGCTAAAGTGATCAACTTTCTCGATGTGACCTTGGACTTGAGTACTGGAAATTACAATGTGCTAAGGACCTGCATAACCAAACATACATCAATAAAGAATCCATCCATCCACCAACAACATAACAAAATTTATATAAATCTGTACAATTTAGATTATCCACTAACTCCAGTAATAAGGAAATATTTGATAAAAATAAAACAATAAAACCATAATGTTTTATGGTTTAACCCACCTTATAGCCACAATGTTCAAACAAATATTAATAGAATTTTCCTAAATTTAATTCATAAATGCTTCAATATTAAAGCAATATTAAAGAAAATTTTGAAAAAAAAATAACATGTATATTGTATCAATCATGGTGATATGTAAATGGATATTAACTTAACCTAGTATTTTTTGTAAATATGATTATTCATACCTTTATATCTATCTATCTATCTATCTATCTATCTATCTATCTATCTATCTATCTATCACAGTCTGTTCATATCTATCTATCTATCTATCTATATATATATATATATATATATATATATATATATATATATATATATATATATGTATATATCAGAGTCAGGCTGGTTTAAAAACCTTTATCTATAGCTTTAAGGTATGCTATATTTATGAGTATAAGTGCTCAATATCAGATATAGTGCATATGTAAACACTGAGATCAACACCAAGGGGTGACAATCTGTTTCATGAAACAGACTGTTGACACTTGGTATTCATCTCAGCATCCACATATATATATATATATGTCTAGATGTATAGCCACTTCAAATTGATAGGTCTGTCTGTTTAATTTTTTATTATATTTTTCCAATTTTGTGTTAAGGTATTGAATATTTTGTTATTTTTGTTCAATTACTTTCAATTACTTTCATCTATCACAGTCATTATCAAGAACCAATGTGATGCCTGTGTGGTAGTTAGAATTCTTTTGTCTACATCCTGGGATTCTTTGGGAAGTTGGACATTTGAAATGATCTATTGTGATGTCATGTCTAATGGTGAATGGGAACAAGGCCATGGAAAAAAGAATTATTTATTTTTTAATACTATTATAATATATATGCACATTAATTATATGCACTTCAAGATACTGGGGTAAGGGGTAAATGATATTTTATTTAATGTGGGCTATTTGATTTTCTATAATAATAGTATTCTAGTATTTTGAGTCTTTCCTTGCACTGGGTGCTGTAGAATATTTTAATGTTATCCACTAATATTTGTCTTATGCTGATAGTTACATTTTGGTCATTCATAATGTACTAGTTGATGTGTGCCTGGATTGCACTGAGTTTCAACAGGTCAATTTGTGAGAGAGTGTGTTGCATATGTGCCTGATATAAGTATTTAATGCTGTTTTTTTATTATTAGTGTTGGAGATTCATAGACAATATTATTTAAAACATATCCCAACTCTCTCAGCCACCAAAGAGAACCCAAGATGAAATTTGATAGAGTGATAAGTAAATATTTTTACAAGTACATGACTAAGTAATTTAAGTAATTATGATAATAAAATAAGCACATTTATTCTCCCCTCTCTCTCATCCACTATAATAAAATAAACATTTTCAGTGCTAAAGCTGAATTAGTCAAATAAAGCTTCATAAGCTTCTACTTAGAGTTGTTGGTATATTACAAGAGGAATAGTAAAAAGTCAAACAATTCAGTAATTAAAGGAATGTGTAATTGAACATTATTTCTTCTTAGGATAAATGTTTATTTTAATAAGTACATGATTGTAATAATTTCTGTTTGTATTTAAGGCTCCAAATTCCACATTCAGGTTTAACCCATGTAGAATTTGGAACCTTAAAGAACTTAGTAAATTTAAGTGTTTATAAATTTGGTGACATTGAAATTGTGGGTTAAATTCCTGGACCGTGTTGTGCACACTTAAACTTTGTGAAAATAGGGTGAGGAATAACTAAGTACAATTTAGCTCTTGATAAAGTCCAGAGGGTACATTGTGATAATAACAACAAAAATGAGGACAATAGTCACAGTGTAAATAATGACTATAATAATTGCTGGCTGTTTAGATGATTATTTAACAGAAAGTGAAATGGCTTCTTTTCTTGACATTCTTTACATTTGTCATTGTGAATTTCACTTCCATTCTAAAAGTAAGATCAAACATCATTAAAGAATCGGCTATCAAGTTGGCTCTGAGACAGATATGAAGAGATTAAACAGTAGGCATTCATTCATGTATGTACAGTGTAACCCGGATATAAGAGACCCGGATGTAAGAGAAACCCGGATATAAGAGAGATTTTCTCTGGTCCCAAATTAAAGCCTGTGTTAATGTATATAAAATAGACCAAACCCGGATATAAGAGAAACCCGGATATAAGAGACTTCTCCGGTCCCGACAACTCTCTTATATCCGGGTTACACTGTATTTTAGAACAGTTAGACACACACACATACATGCACACACACATGCAAAATATATATATATATATATATATATATATATATATATATATATATATACAGTGTAACCCGGATATAAGAGAAAGAAACCCGGATATAAGCACACATATTAAATATATATATATATATATATATATATATATATATAAACCCGGATATAAGAAAGAGATTTTCTCTGGTCCCAAATTAAAGCCTGTGTTAATGTATATAAAATAGACCAAACCCGGATATAAGAGAAACCGGATATAAGAGACTTCCCAAATTAAAAGTCTCTGGTCCCGATATATAAGGACAACTCTCTTATATCCGGGTTACACTGTATACTAAAATATAGAAAACCTAATTCTTCAAAACTTGTTTTTTTTTTGGCAAATATCCCCATGAATTACAAATATTCATATATATCTATTTATCAGTTTGAATCTATATATTTACATCACACATATACATCTACAAAAGCAAATAAGAGAAAGCAAGACAAGTAATATAATATATAAATATTTCCCAAAATAAATTATAAATTTATTATTCTATTTTTGTTTATTTTTAAAACCATTTGTTCTAGATCTAATAATTAATAAATATCAGAAAACAACAATATCTTCAGCCTCCAAGATATGATTGCATAAAGATGTAGATAAATCAGCTGAAAATGAATTTTAATGTTACTTTTTAAGTATCACTCTCTCTTTCTATCTATCTATATATATATATATATATATATATATATATATATATATATATATATATAAATATATATATATATATATGACAGTGGACATTGAGGTCAACACCCAGTGGCAAGAGTCTGTTCCATGCTTAAACACAATTGATTGCATTTAAGCATGAAACAGACTGTAAATGCAGGGTGTTGTCCTCAATGTCCACTTTTATATTTACATATGCTCTACTCCTCGTATTGATTACTTTAACTCATAAATCTAGGATACCTTAAAACTCAATTTTTATCACACACACACACACACACACACACACACACACACACACACACACACACACACACACACACATATACACACATATTTATATATATATATATATATATATATATATATATATATATATATATATATATATATATATATATATATATATATATATATATATATATATATATATAATTCAAAAAATGTGTGTATGTGATTGGATGTTGTTTATCCATTTCCACAGTTTATATCCAATTTCCATGAATTGTTTTGTTTTATAGACAATTCTTTAGTGCCAGTTTTGAGTCCAAATTGTTGGTGACAATGGCTCTCCACTACTTCCTGTCCATTATAACTCTCAGTAACATTTTACTATTTACTATCTGTTCTTGGATATATATATTATAAAACTTTAATAAAAATAAATAGTTTATATTATTACAATAATATTATTTATTATTATACAGTTCCCTTTTCAGAGCCCCCCCCAACTTCAAATTATTAACCCCCATTTGGGGATGTGCCTCTGTTGCACCTAACTGTTGTTACTAATATTCACTTTCGTGTGGGCTGACTTTAAACTTAAACTGCTCCAATTGAATGGCAAAAATTCCCAGTAATGAAAGACCCAGTCAAAGATGGGTTATGCTGCTAGTTTATATAAACACACACACACACACACACACACACACACACACACACGCACACAAAAAGAGTATGATGGGTAAAGTGTTGACATTTTATATTTTTTATTTCACGTATGCGTGTTGTTTGTTTTTAATTTTGATGACTGCACAGTATAGTAAGGTCAGTTGGACACTGTCTGCGAGAAAAAGAGCACCATGACAGAATTCTCTCCAACAGAAATTTGGAAACAGCATGATGTACTGCTTGGTGTTTGACCTGAAAGTATGTTTGAGGATTGCAAAGGATTCAGAAAGAGTTGGATGAATCTAATGTATGTACGGAAGTACTGCAGCTCAGAAAACTCACTTTGATCATTCTGATAAACTCCTGAATTTGTTGGTGAGGTTGTCAGACTCAGTACAGAGGGCTACATCAAGTGCCTTGAGGATGTGATGCTGCCCTGGGTCAAAAGGATGGCTGCTGGAAGATTCTATATTTGGCTGGCAACAGGAATAACCAGGAAAACACAGTCATGGTTGTCAGACAATTTCTGTGACCACGTCACACCTTACATCTGGCCACTTAACTCTCAGACTGCAACCCCCCGCTTGATTATTATGTGTGGAGTGCAGTTGAGCAAGAGACGACCTGAACTGAAGGCAAGGATTATGGCAGCATTTACCAACTTAAATAAGGAGACCATCCAGAAGATTTAAAAGTCGTCTGGAAGTCATGGTTGAAGCCAATGGTGATTTTATTGAATAAATGTACTGTTTAGTATTTGAAGATATTTTTGCATAATTTTGGTAAATATATCTGTTAAAGTGAGATATTAGTGTTATTTTCATTTTTGCATAATTTAGATGGCAATTTATTCATCCCCCCACACACACTATATATATATATATATATATACATATATATATATATATATATATATATATATATATATATATATATGTTATGGTCCAGTTCCTTGTACCACGGTGATAGTCCAAGGTAGAACCAATAAAGAACTTGAACACGGATATGGAATAACACAGATATATTACAAACAGGAATATATACAGAGAAGTAGAAAGTGTTAGTACGAACAATCAGGTTTAGTAGGGAGAACAATATAGTCTCGACCAGTATCACTATTCCAATATCTTGTAGTAATTGTCTGAACACGACTCTGTTTCGGACTACCTGACTCAACTGACTGACTCACTCGCTCTGACTGACTGACAGACTCCTGACAGACCTCACTCCAGACTTCAAGCTGAACTCTCTGCTTCCTCTTGTGGTGCAGTATTTATTACGTATGGAATAGTCCATTATGTTATTATAGGTAAGGTTCCATAACAATATATATATATATATATATATATATATATATATATATATATATACACACACGTTCACATACACATGCAAAACATATGTAGATAATGTTATCAATAAGTGTACAGCCTCTTGACATAAAAAATTTTTATTTTATGCAAGAAATATTTATTTTTAATCATAATCTCCTTCTTTCCCAATGTATTTAATTTAGTCATAACTATTAATCACAATGAATATTATAGATTGACAATTTCAGATCAAAATTCAGCTAATTGCTATACATAAAACAGATTTACCGAAATATCCACACATATAAAGATCAGTGTGGGGGGGTGCGCATGTGTGTGTATTTAGCCAGTTTAAAAATATATACAATTACAAGCATTGATGTAGGCTACAGGAGTAGCAGAAAATTTTGTAATTTCTAAAACTTTACAATGGTTCCAGATGTCAACTAAATAAGAAGTATACAAATAATATCTTACTCATCACTTTATATATATATATATATATATATGATAGTTGTATATTGAGGCAGTAATCCTTCCTTTATGCATGTTTCATTAAAAACCACAGACAAGGTACTACGGTTAAGCTTTTTATTTAATTTTTCTTGTGTTCAAACAAGAGCTTTCTTTTCTGGACAAAGGGTGTGTAAGAAATGTCCAAATGTTTTATATTTCCGAGTGCTTTCGGCTATACTTTTAGCCATTATCAAGGATGATTCGATTTTTCAGCTTAATTGAGTGTGTGCTTTCTGTGTATGTATTAGTGTGTGGTAGAGATGTTTTTAATTTCCAAATATGGTTAGCATATTGTGGCTTTGTTCGTAGTTAATATTGTTAAGAGTTGGCTTTTTCTTTTTTATTATTAAAGCTGCCATTATTTTTAGTCTTTTTTTGCAGGTGGATGCAGTTAATATATTTGTGTTTTCTACTAGTATGTTCCTAATGGAGTCTGGTAAATTTGTGTGTGTGTTTAAATGGGTTCTAATGGAGCTGTGATTGGATAGTTGTAACGTAAGACGTCTGGATAATCATGTGGTTGTGTAGCCGATATATATATATATATATATATATATATATATATATATATATAGAGAGAGAGAGAGAGAGAGAGAGAGAGTTTGAGAGAGAGATGTATGCTTGTATTTATATATGTTGATACATTCCCAGTGTTGAAAACAGTTTTCAGTTTTTTTCTATTTAATTTTCTCCCATTCCTTTTTCAACTTATTCTATCTTTCCATTCTCTTCTCCTTTTACAATTTTCAATGATTCTTTTCATGAATTCTGTTCTTCTGCAAGTGCATACACATGTAAGAAACAAAAAAAAACCATAAGCCTATATTTAAGCAAAACACATCACCAGAATTTCAGATTAACCAAATAGAAATGAAATCCGTATGAACAATTTGTAAGAACAGTATGTTAAAAGTTTGGCAATGAAGTGAACGGAGTTTTCAAAACAGTCTCCTTTTATGTACTGTAAATACAACTTCTTTGCTTGGTTTCCTTGGCTCTTGTTGCTTTTATGTTTGAAAAAACATGTAACATATACACACAGTGCATATGAGATTTTAAAGGATTTGGCTTTCATTCTTGCCAAGAAGCGGTAAATAAATATCCCTGGACACTTAAGATCTTATCCTTAATAAGAATGTGGGGACCTAAGATCCATTCCTCAGAGAAAACATACCTCCTGTGCTTAAATAATAATAGTAGGGCATTCTTTGATGTCTTAAATTAAATCAGATATATTTACCTTAAAAAGATCTTGTATCAAATTCCATATTACATGAAGATATTGTTGGGTATGTGCAGAATTAATTAATTGTAATGGAGTGAATCAGAAGGAATTTGTGTAGGTTGCGTGACTTTCTGCATCCACAAACAAATAAATAAACGAATTTTAAATACAATCAAAAACAAGACATATTCAATTTAGAAACCAACAAAACATTTATATACAATTAAAAGTAATATATATACAGGATATTTTGGTATATGTTACGATGGCAAAGTGTATGTGTGATATTTGAGGTTTTGGTATGTCTCTTTTTGTATTTGTATGTTCAGTTACAGTCTTTCTGGAATTGTGTTAATTAATATTAAAAATGTCGATATTAAGTGTTTTTAGGAATGAGTTCTTATAGAGTGGTCTACCTTTGACTGTAATATTTCTGAATCGTTCGAATGTTGATTTTTATTTAATAATGTAGTGAATATAGTTCACTTTGGGTAAGCAAAGTTGTTTTAGGTTTGCGATTTGATGTCCACAGAGTTGGTCGAGTTTAAATTGCAAGTGAGTCAGTGTTGATGTACTTTTGCGCGTTAAAGTCGTGATTTCGAGTGACGTGGAGTGTGTTGGCAATTTCTCTGTGGATGTTCGTCTCTGACTTTTTTGGTCAGTCGGTGTTTTCTTTTATATGTTTTTGAAAGTCCAAAATCGGCTCAAAGAAGTTTTGGCACAATTTTGTTTTGCACGTGAAACTTTCAGATTATTGTGTCGTTAACCAATGAGATTTGTTGATTCGCCTAGTACGGTTTTTTATTGGTCAAAATTTTCCATACGTAGGCATAAGGTATAGACTGTTCTGTTACTAGGGGTAATAGGTAGAAAAGGACTAGTCTACAATATGGATCTCTACCTTCTGTTCTGAATATGAATGCTTAAACAAACTATTTTATTAATAAAATAGATATATTTACTTTGTGTATACCTGTATTTATGAGTCAGACACTCACATATATCAGCTTGGTAGTTTTTATATTCCTTTGAACAAATTATAAATATACTGCCAGAAATCTTTGAAACTTAGCTGGGTCTGGAGCATATTTATTTAGCCTTCATAAAGTTGTGAGTTCTCTGTGTAGATGTGTATGTGTGTGCTTATGCATGTGTGTTAATGATTCATTCAATCACTTTTACTTTTTTTTTTTTAAATGATCTATTTTTGACAATTCTATTCATTTTTCAGTGATTTCTCTCTCAGCCATGTTTAGAGAAGATAGAATATTTTTTATTCTTTTGTGCTACTGATTAATTCATTTCATTCAATTCCGCACAATTATCTCAAAAAAAAAAAAAAAGAAAAAATCAAATCTTTATTTTTGAATAGAACTTTACAAATGCTTTTTTCCTTGATTTGAGTTTTATGCAATGTATTATTGGGCACTCCATTTATAAACAAGTATAAAATAAAGTTATTTGGATAAAATTTGTTTAAAATTTATTCTTTGACTTCAATAATAATATTCAAGATAATATTTATTAATCTACTTTAATATCTCTATATCTATATATCTATATGTATCTAAATAAATAATGTATATTTATGCTGCAAAATTTAATTCAAACATGTTTTAATAAAATCAACTGATAATTTTTATTACATTTTTTTGATAATTTATCACACATCAAGATCAAATTTCTAGAGTAACTGTCCAATTTCATATTTCATTCAGATATTCTCAACCATTCCCAAATATTATCAAGAATATTAATTTTATCAGTATCATAGACAAAGGTTGTTATTAGCTTCATCCTGCCATTTTAGGAATTCTGCATTTTTAATTTAGATATACATTTATCATATACAACTGACATCATGTATAAAATTGTTTGTAACTATATGTGATGAGTATACATATTAATTTTTTAAAATCAGACCATTAAGAATAAATGTTTGTTTTGGGGAAACTATTATTAATAAATGTTCATTTTATGTTACTATAAAATTTATAAAATAATCTATGTAAAGAAGAAATTACCTTGGCACAGTAAATCAAGTTTTTCAGGACAATTATTTCACATCTGTGAGGGAATTCACTTTGGTAAAGTAGACAATTTTTGCTTTTGTATTTTTATAGACTTATTAAAATGGTGTTTACTGGAATCTACTAAAATATTCAGGAAATGGATTGTATTATAGACTCATAAGTGCACAAGAGAGTTTTTTTCAAACATTTCTTTAAAGTTTTTTATTATTCAAGGTTTTTTGGAAAATTATTAAAGTTTTTTACTTAGTGGGCCATTTCGAAATTATATTAGAGGTGACTCGATGGCTGTTCCACCAGCCTGTAAATGTTACATTAATGATCAAACCAACTTGCATATGATATCACTTGTGTATGACACACATATTTTTACAATACAAATTAATTTCCTTAAAAGTACCAGGATATAGTTAATAAAAACTTCTCGCTATGGTGGCTGATAACAATAACATTCCTTATAATGACTCAAGATCAGTGAGGGTGTACAAACAAAATCATTATGAACAGGTATTCCATAAATTTGATCACTATGTGTGACAGCTTGTGTGCAAAACAGAAAAATACAATAAAATTTAGAGAGACAGAACTTTTCAATTGATTTAATAAAACGCATTTGAGCATATATATATATATATATATATATATATATATATATATATATATATTGTATATTTAGGCAGCAATCCTTCCTTTATGCATGTTTCATTAAAAATGACAAACAAGGTACTATGGTTAAGCTTTTTATTTAATTTTTCTTGTGTTCGAGCAAGAGTTTTCTTTTCTGGACAAAGGGTGTGTAAGAACTGTCCAAATGTTTTATATTTCCGAGTGCTTTCAGCTATACCTTTAGCCATTATCAAGGATGATTCGATTTTTCAGCTTAATTGAGTGTATGCGTTCAATGATTTGCATCCACCTGCAAAAAAAAAGACTAGAAATAATGAAAGCTTTATTAATAAAAAAGAAAAAGCCAACTCTGAGCAATATTAATTACGAACAAAGCCACAATGTGCTAACTGTATTCGGAAATTAAAAAATACCTACCACACACTAAGACATACAACAATTAGTTTTGGAAGTGTTAAAATTGACAAGCCATCTTTTGCCACAGTTAATAACAGTCGTCGTGGTGTCGTTTGGTTCTTCAGTTGCCATTTTGACCTTGTTGGTATTGCTTGTCTGAGAAAAGGCCCTGCAATGAGAGATGATGAACAAATTCAGCATTGATTAGGTCCTCTAGTAGTTTCCCAGAAAGAGATAGAAGGATAATAGGTCGATAGTTGGATTGTTCACCAGAGTTCTTAAAATCTGAAACAACAGATAATGAATTGCAGCAGGCAGGAAAGCAGATGCCAAAAAAAAAAAATGTAAAAAAATGGCAAAGAAGAAAACCACAGGTAGACCAGCCCCACTCCTTTTTAATCTGGTACCACCAATAGCTAGTGAATGATTCCACCCCCTTATATATATATGTATGTGTGTGTGTCTGTAAAAATTTCAGATACAGTATATCTGTAAAAAGATGATATGAATAAAGACGAAAGGAAAACTTATCAAAGCCAATGCATTTCTGATGGACTTTATCAAGGCAAATGTAAGCATTTTATTTTATAACAAGTATTTATATGCAACAGCAAAAATGTTATCGGTTTTTTAAATTTTTTTTGAGTTTCTGGAAAGGGTTCCTTTGAAAAATATTTTATCAAAAAATTCTGCTTTTTTCAGGCACATAGATGAATCTCTATTAATATATCCACAAGATGTAACACTACCTGATCTTATCAACAAACTAAAGAACATTGAATGCACAATAAACTTCACCTTTGAACCTAAGTTCAATGACACCCTACCCTTCCTAGATATCATGTTACGTGGAAACAACAACAAACTTCAGTTTGAGGTTTACAGGAAAACTATTAACAAGAATGACTTGGTTAATTTTTATTCCCACCACTCTAATTAAATCAAATCAGAAATAATTATAGGATTCTATTTAAGAGCACTAAGAATCTGCAGCTCCTAATACTTACCCAAAGAAGAAATATACATAGAAAACACCTTCAAAAATCTCCAGTATCCTTACCATTTCATCCACAATGCCAAAAGAAAGGCACACAAAATATACAACTGCAAAAAAAGTTAACAATGTTATTAATAATAAACTAGATAAAAACAGATATGTAATACTACCTACAAACTCCATAACATCCACTATCCAAAACAATCAATCCAATCTTAACAACATGAAAATAATTACAACCACATCTAAAAGTATTATGGATATAATGAGAACCATGCAGTTATAAACAAAATAAATTGCCAAAACAGTTCCTCACAATTCACTGAGGAAACTTGCAGAAATTTGAAAAAAGTATCTATGAACATAAAAGAGACCTCATACATAACAATTTATCAAATGCATACATAAAAATAAATATGACCACAATTTTGACCTAGTGAATGCTACACTTATTAAAAAAGAAAGCAAATTACTATGAAGGAATATTCTCAAAAGTGCCACTATTGAGTCTTATCAAAGTATAAATCTGCATCCCGGTTTCTTCCCAATATCTCTTTTCTGAAAGAATTACTGCCATCCTAAGCCAAGATACATGACTGCAAAAATACAAAAAAAATTGAAAGAAAATGGTTAAATCCATCATATTTTTCAAAACATATAACATATAAATCAATCCTAATCCAAAATAATCTAAATACCATTTCACATATATATGCATAAAAAACTCTTACACACTTTTGTATATTGGGCATTGAACTTTTTCATCTTATATCCATTGCCTGACCTTTCTGCTAACATGATGAATATTCATGAGCAAGATGATTTTGAATAAAAAACCTTGTTAAACCAAAAAAATTTTTGCTCTTGTATATAAATACTTGTCACAAAAGAAAATGCTTATATTTGCCTTGATAAAGTTCCTCTAAAGAAGAAATGCATGGGCTTTGATAAGTTTTGTCTTTATTCATATATATATATATATATATATATATATATATATACAAACACACTCACACACACATATATATATATTAAACAGTAGGTATTACATCTATTGGTCTGAACATTCAAGAAATCTTAGTAAAGAAAAATGCATTCACTGGCAGGAATCAAACCTGCATCCTCCTTTTGTTTAGGGAACCATTTTGTTTCAGTGTAATTTACCACTCAACCACAGAAAACAACTGATATGTCCCGGAAAGGGATATATTCATTTGAAGTAGCAAAGTGGTTGTTGACCACGGCAACAGGGTAGGACAATCTAGCAGGTAACCATAATGGACTGGTCCTCGTCGTAGTGGTAGCCAATAGGCATAGGCAATAGGCAGAGACAATAGGCGTAGCCAATAGGCGTAGTCCCTGTACCTCAACATCAGTCTGTATTTATGGCTGACACCAGCCAATCATATTACTGGGAGGGGGAACCCAGGTGTATGCATATTCATTACATCAACAACACAGCAAGCAAGGTTTTATTTTCCCTTTTTGCTTGCAGCATCATTCTCCATAAAACTGTCATTGCAATAGTTAGAAATCATCATACTTCATTAATGAGTCAACAGTAATTGTATGAATAATTTCAAATCGAAGAATAAATATTACGTACACAATCAACTTTGATCAAAATATTTTGATTTCAGAATGTCCTATCTTTTTTGTAGTTGAAATGAAACATTTAATAATAATACTTAAGGTTGATTTTCACCTGATTTTCTCTGTTATAATGAACTTTTTAGCAAATAAACTTTACCTGTATCATTATTTGTTATGTCCGTCTTATTTGTCTTCTTTGTTAATGTTTTATACATGATATCTAAACACTTACAATAGTGATAAATTCATTTCAATGGTCAATAATTTTCAAATGAATTTGAATTCAGTTACAGTCAATTATTATTTCATGAGTAGAAATCCCAATATGAAAATTAATGAGCTCATCTAATTTTGCCTCAAGTCCTTTGTTTAATGTTTTTAACTGCAATATAATGTGAGCTTGAAGTAAAAATCAAATTAGAACAGAAGAAATTAAGGATTGTTCTTTTAGATTTAGTAATGTCAAGAAAATGTTACTTTTTATTGGATATAGGATTGAATAATTGGGTTTATCTTATTGGTAATTTTCAGTCAACCATTTCTTTTCATAATTTTTCCAGATGATTGCCATACACTGAGGGAAGCAGCATTTCTCTCTCACTTACCAAATGCTTTCATTCCAAGCTGTGAAAAAGATGGTACTTACTCAGCAGTCCAGTGTCATGCAAACAGGTAAGTGGAAAATTATATTATAGTTCTTCCAAGTACATATTGTCTGATACAGACAATTATAATTTCTTATATCAAAATCATCATCATCATTAGCAGCAGCATTGGCTGATTTGTATTGTTATTAACATGATTACTAGTTATAGATTACCACACTGATTGATACCTACTGAAATATCTACATATCTAACTGTACATAATGCTTCTAACACTCTTAAACATATATATATTGTCAGATTTTATTATTCAGGTAAATATTCTCACACTAAAACTGGTATTAATGTTTTAAAAATTTCAGAATCTCCATATATGATAAATATGCCATGTGAATTTAATCTTATCTCTTGTAAGTTAAAATAGTTACAACTTATTTGCTGGTATGATATTTTATTATGAAACTAGAGGCATTTTCATTACATTTTGAATAATTATATACAATTAAATAGTTATCAATATTTATTTTTTTGAAAAATATAAAAATTTCCATAGGTTGTACGAAAGAGAAATATAATATTACAAAATGATGGAAACATAATTTTGCAAATTATAAAAAAAGTTGAAGAAAGATCATAGAATTGCCTTTTTGAGTAAACATCACAAATATGTAAATTGGATGTTAAATTTCTGAAGTGTAATTTTTGCTGATAAATGTAGAGCCAAAAGCTGGGTTAGAGGTAAACTTCTTCATGAAAATAGTAAACCAACATGGCTTAGAAGTCAACACAGAGATGGCGTAATGTTCTGTCAGAAGTAAAATTATCAGTCTCTTCAAAATTGATGATTATGTTGAAATAAATGCAGAGAAATATTTTAAGCTCTTGGACAAGAATTTTTTAGGATCATAGAAGCCAAAACCAAGAAGCTTTAAGCTAAAGTTTATATTCATGCAAAATAATATTCCTTCACCTTCTGCAAAGCTGACTATTGTCCACCTTACCAAAAAGGTTTCAAAGACACTAAATTATTAGAATGGCCTCCAATTTCTCCCATTATTAACGCAGTACAAGACTTGTAGATATCATAAACAAAAATGTGTATATGAATATGAGAAACAATATTGAAGCTAAGAGGTCTCTGGGTAGTAATAAAAACTGATGCAAATAATGCTAAAGTCAAAACTTATGGAAAGTTAACAAAATCAATGAATGAATGACCGATGAAAGTTATACAATATCAAGGAGCACATGTTAACATGTAATGTAATACAATAATAATTTATTCAAGTGTATAGGATATTGTGTTAAATGTTTTAGGAGCCTCTATATTTTGGTTTTATTTATAATTAAAAATTTACTCCATTAGATTTAATGCATAATATCCTCAAAACAACGTATTTTTAATACAGACAGATATTATAAGGGGAAACTCACAAGATATATTACTCATGTAAATATAAATATATTTTGAACAGTTCACAAATATTACTTGGTTATTATCATCTTTATAGTGAAAATATTGACTTGCTTCATGATGTCTGACACAGTGTAGTCAGAAGTTTATTCTTTTTATCTGTCTTAAAGAAACATTTCTAAATAATTCAATAAGCACAACATGCCACTGTCACTCATTTCTCTAGGATTTAATTTATCTGAGAATTATTGGCACTACCGTCATTTTCATGTTTCATAATCTTTTCTTTTTTTCTGCTGAGGTTCAGATAATTATCCAAGAATTTCTTTGAATTCTGTGCTTTTTCTTCTTGTTCACCATAATCATATTTTATTTTCAGGCTTGGATTCAGTGATTTAATTGAATCTCTAAGTCTTAAAGAATTTTTTGTTTTTCATTCTCAGTGACAAATTACTATCATTGTTCTCTATGACCAAATCACAGTTGCTATCACAGTTTCCTATAGATCATTCTTTGCACTCAGCCATGCATATTTTTATACTGGGCAAAATTAGATGGGCTAACTTGGTGTATTCACTTATTATATAGTTGATTATTTCATATCTTCATTACCATAATCTGCATTTGCTGTTATTCTTTGGTTTTTTTTACCTTTAAAGAAATGATTGAAAATGTACACTGAATTCATCATAATTCAGGAAGTAGAAATAGTAAATACTAAATATTTCAAATACCTCAGTGAATGGATCAGTTGTTACAAATTTAGTGTAGGTGATAAGGAAATTAAGCATATCATAGACTGTAAAAGGGATAGTTTTTCCCAACACTGCAAATTGCTACAAAATGAAAAAAAATTAATCTAAAAACTCAAGTCATGTTTTTCATATAGATCTCATGCATAGCACCTAACTCATTCAGAAATATTCAAACTGTCAGTTGTATACAAACGATTTTTTTAGCTCAATGTTTAGCTCTTAGTAAGGATAATTCTTCTTCAAACCTTATGAAAAAACACTACAGAATCACAAATAACATATCATTGATGACTTCCAACAACAGTAACAAATAATATAGATAGCACATGCAACTCAAAGAGAAAATAATGACCTAATCATGCTATTGATATTTCATAATATCTCAAACAGAAGGTTTGAAAGGAAGCACCAATCACTACTTGAAAGATTGATAAAAGTTAATAGATTTGAGAGATCTATTTTCCAGAAAAAATGTTTTAAGAGAAAGATTTTATAAATTTGAACCAAAAGTAACACTGACTGGTTAGTAAAGGAATGTCAAACTTTTCCTTATAAGGAAATGGCCAATATTACTGTTATGATGATCAGACATAGTAGCCAAAGTTCTATATACACTGACTTAAAGTTGCCCGTGAGCAATAGTTATAGCTCCCTTTATGCTAATTACCTATTAGCTAAACCAATCCCATTACATTTCCCTGAATCTTTTAGGTTTCATGTTCTGCAGGGATCTATGGCTTCTCCTACATACCCTCCCCCCCTCTCACAGGTTTCATGAGTATTTCTCATTATGGGGGAACTTCATCTAGTTCTTTTATTCTCAGTGTCCCATTTTTCATACTCCGAGTCTTCTGGAGGAAATTTGATTGTTTATTGATTCCTCAACCATTTTCTTGTTCATCTACATAATCATTCAAACTAGCTTCACTTTGTATTTTGGTGTAATTTTGGCTAGCTCTTAACTGGTCTGCATGGGCAACAATATTTTTACCATTCTTGCATATTAATGCCATGTTGTATCTTTCTTGCATTATGAAATTTGCCTTTTTCAGCTCATTTTCTTTATTTCTTTTGTACCATATGTTTTCATTAATAAAGTAAGACATAGTTAATGGAGCTCTAATCTGTTTGCCCATTAATCCAGATGGACTCTCTAATCTATCAGCATGTGGTATTGTTCTGTAACTCAACAATAATCTTGGTAGGAAAGTTTTAATCTTTTCTTGCTAAGAAAATGCTTTCAATCCCATCTTTATTGTTTGGACCATTCGTTCAGCAATCCCATTTGATTGAAGGTGGTAAGGAGGTGTTTTAAATGAGACTGCCAATCTTACTTAACCACGGGCATAGACTTTCGTCACAGAATTCAGAGCATTATCAGTTACTAATGGTTTTGGTATTCCATTTCTAGCAAATATTATGCACAATATTTGTTTTACAGTAATAGATTTTTTTTATCCTGAACTCGGAAACCTTCAGGCCAGGCAGAAAAAGCATCAACCAGTATTAGACATAAACCTATCCTGTTAACTTGTGTTTGATCCATATGAACTCTAGACCATGATTCTGTTTCCTTAGGCCAAGAGTGTAACTTACTGTGATAAAAATTCTTTTTTCGGCACATTTAGGACATTTGTGTACATAATTTTCCACATTTCGCATGTGTCCCGGCCACCACACTTCCAGTTTTAACCATTTTTGTGTAGCGGTTATCCCACAATGCACATCATCATGTACACTTTTAATTACTTTTTTTCTACATTTTTCCAGTGGTACCACTAAATCCTGTCTACAAATTAACCATTTTCTATTGATAGTTTCTGTCTGGTTTCTTTGTATGTTCTTTCTGCCTTTGAACAATTACTCCATTTATTATTCCTTATTCTAGATAAAATAAAAAGTCTGGCTCTTGTAATGTCTCCATAATGATAATTAGTTCAATTTAGCTGATGTCAATGTCCTGGAAAGATACATCACCGGGTGTCCTTTTTGCAACAAAATTGTCAATACAGATTGCCCACTTGAATTTGTGGTTAATGTAATGTCCTTTTTAGGGTCGAAAATCTTGACCACAGATTTTTTAGATAGATCTTGTTTTATTTTAATGAAGGCTGTTTGGTATGTCAATTCAAACTCCTTATTCTTCTTTCACAACTCAGAAAATGCTTCAATTCTTTCAGATTATTTTAACACAAATTTGCTATAAAAATTGGCTAATCCAAGAAATGAATCTAATTCTTTTTTATTAGTTGGAGAAAGTACATTTAATACTTTTTGTATTAACATCAGGTCTAACAAAGTACTGTTTTCTGAAATTTGGTAGACCAAGAATGTTAATTCTTTGCAATTAAATATACACTTATCTTCGTTTATCAGCATTCCTGCCTTCCACAACTTATCCATTAATATATATATTGTTTCGGTTCTTCTTCAGTGGCAACACCTAAACATATATCCTCCTGATAAATTATCAAATTTTCTAGTCTTCCCATTAGCAAATTTTCCATAGCTTTTTGAAAAATTGAGCTGGCTGTCTTAATTCCAAATGGTAGACAGGACCATCTAAGTAAGTGTTATGGAGTGATTTCACAGTTGAGGCTTGTATTTGTACTAAGTAGGTCCTAAAATAGGTTCAATGTACAAAATGTTAGGAACTTGATATAATAGGTATAACGCAGAGTAAATCTAGTTGTGGTCACTGATAGTTTAGTATCCGACTAACTGTCGTCTGACATTGACTGACTGACCGACCCACTGAGCGACTCACTCGTTACTCTTACTACTTCTACTTAATATAGGTGGGAGAGTCTATTAACTATAGAATAGGGGGGTGTTCCACTATAACAGTAAGTCTATGGGGGAGCTTGTGTTGTGAGTTCCTTAAATTCAACATCTCTTTGAATTTCGTGGTAGGCATTTTTTAAATCAATTTTCATAAAATATTTCATTCCTGCCAGAGAATGTAGTATGTTATCTATGTTTGGAATAGGATAAGAATGAAAAAAAATCTTATGATTTATGTCTCCTTTGTAATCTCTGCAAATTCTAAAATCACCATTAGGTTTTCTTAAAACCACAATAGGCGATGCCTATTTGCTGCCTTCAGGTTCTACACATTGAAGAATATCTTCTTCCACCATTTTTCACAGCTTATCCACTACCATTGAATTTATATGAATGGGAAGCCTATAGCTTTCAAAATACTATGGCTTGATATTTCTTTTTATCTTAAGGCTCGATTTATAGTTTTTTAATGTCCCAGTTTTGGGACTACCTGTATACATAGCATTAAGTAAACATGTGCTATTAATATTTATCAAATCAGTTCCTACTAAACCATGACTTTTTATACAGACTCTGACCATAATAGTGACAGTTTCACATCTATTTTTTGTTTCAAAAGTGCCTTGAAAGGACCCTAATATTTCTATACACGTTCCATCAAAATGTATTCATTTTCTTTGATTTTGATAATTGTTCTTGAAAATTCTTCGAAATAAGGGTCTTTACTTCCAGTGTCAACTTGCATTTTTAAGTATACATCATTTGATTTAATATTCATGAAGGTAGACTTTTTGTTTCTCCTTTCTATTGAAAAAAATTTTGTCTGACATTTTACATCATCATATATTATTTCGACAGTTTTTACATTGGTATCTCACCATCTACATACAACTTGAAAGTGATTTTTCTTTTTGTACTTATCACATGTCTGTCCTCATGCTGGACATTTCTCTCTTTTTGATTCATGTTTATAGTTGCAATATTTGCATTTTATCATTGCTCTTTATATTGCACATGTGTCCATAAGCTCAGGTTGGTTTTCATTTGTATTAATTTTTTCAGTTAACTCCTCTTGTTGCATGAAGTCAATACAAGCTTCTAAAGTCATTTGGTTTGACTGTAACTGCCCTAAAATTTTTACTCTATCAGAGGTGTTGTACAGTCCTTCTACCAATCAGATTTTAATTAATTCTTCCTCCATGCTTATTCCTTGTTGTCCTAGTTCATGAAATTCACAATATCTGCTGTTATTTCTTAACCTTCTTAGATATTTCTTTATAGGCTCCCCAAATTCATGTTTCAATCCTAAGAATTTAAGTTTGTTAGGCTATGACCAATTTTTTTTGGTTGAATATTTCTCAATATTATTTCTTTGACTTCCTTAAATGTCAAGTTTTCAATTTCAGACGCGTAAGTCATTAATAAAATCTACTGAATGGCTTTGCATTCTGCAGTGGCCAAAAATAAATCCATGATTTCTTTCTGTCCTCCAGGTGTTCAGTCATCTCATAACTTCTTTATTCTGGTACGTGCCTCAAAGCATTTTATCCAAATCTTTACGTTTTTAGTTTCTTCTGTGTTCAACAGAGCTCTGTCAGGTGATGCCATTTTGTTATGATGATCATACATAGTAGCTGTAGATGTTCTGCATACACTGATTCAAAGTTGCCTGTGAGCTATAGTTATTAGCTAAACAAATTCCATTACAATTATCATTACATAATTGACTCTTAGAAGTATATATTCATACAGGGTAATTTTATATATGAGATTACTGCTCACCTTACCAAAAAATGGTTTCAAAGACACCAAATTAATGACATTATTGATTTCCTAGTTCTTTTTACTTTTAGAAATTTATTTCTTTTACAAATTGTATCTGTAGTATTTTGTTTTTACTTGCTCTACATTGTGTTGCTCTCAAGTATTTTGATCGAAAATTCAGTATAATCCTTGATGCTGACACATGCCCTTCCTTCACTTAACTTTTTCATGTCAACATCAACTCTCAAAGGCATCTTGGAAATGCATCTCTCATTATGCATCTCTACAAATGGATCTCATTATATTTCTCTCGTTATGCATCTCTGAAATGCATCTATCATTATGCATCTCTGAAATGCATCTCTCATTATGCATCTCTCAAATGGATCTCTCATTATGTTTCTCTCATTATGCATCTCTCATTATGCATCTCTCGTTATGCATCTCTCATTATGCATCTCTGAAATGCATCTCTCATTATGCATCTCTCAAATTCATCTCTCATTATGCATCTCTACAAATGGATCTCTTATTATGTTTCTCTCGTTATGCATCTCTCATGCATCTCTCAAATGGATCTCTCATTATGTTTCTCTCGTTATGCATCTCTCGTTATGCATCTCTCATTATGCATCTCTGAAATGCATCTCTCATTATGCATCTCTCGTTATGCATTGTTATTGATTTAACATTTATATACACAAATAAAGTGATAAAATAAGAGTACCTCTCCTTAGATATGCAGTCATATTTAACTATATTAGGCTTCTGACATCAGTGAAAAATTAAAAATGATAAATTCCCTCTTCTCTAACTTTTATGCAATGACAGGACAGGAATGACAACTTGCTTCATCCCTAATTTTTTCCCACACTCACACACACCAACAACCAGTATACTCTAAAATAAATTGATGCCAGTAATCATAAATATGGTCTGTTTAAGTTATAATTTCTTCACATTGTTGTTGCTCTGTATTTCAGAATTTCTTTTGGTACATACTTGGACATACTTGTGACATACTTGTAACATACTTGCGACATATTATTAAACTAAAATATGTCTTAATATATAAGTATTTTAAGGGAAACTGAAACTATTTCTTAAATATTTATATTCATTTTCTTGTTTTGAGATTTATAATCATGAAGTCTGTTACAGTTCAGTTTAGGAAGGATAATAAATATCTTTCATGAGAAAGTTTCCATGTATTTATTACATTGATTATAGTTCTTCTGCAGAATTTGATATCTAATATTTTTTTTCTTGTTCTTCTAAGGTATTCTTATCTGATGTATTTTGCCTATTTTATTCTGCTTGATTATACACATCTTCTGAAGACCCAAATATTGTAAATTTCATTTTGGTTCAGTGTTTTTGGATGAACAAGTCCTGTACTTTTGTTGTTTTACATATTTAATCTTTTAAGGTTTTTAATAAAAAACGAATTTAACACAGTGGTTGAAAAAAGTTTTAGAGGATTCAATTGATTAAAGTTTTATTATATCAAATTTTAATAAGGAAGTGTTTTCAGAAGAAATGTAGAACTGAGTGACTTTCTGCTATATTTTAATTAAAATACATGTTCTGCTCTGTTAAACTTAGAACAATATTACTCAGGAGTGATTTTTCACTCTTTGGATTAGCTGTAGGGGAACTTGAAGAAATCAGAATCCAAACAAACTTGGTGATAAAAAAGTGTTGTTAAAATTTACTGCCAGCTATTTAAAGCAATATACTGATTGCATGTGGTAAGGTGTCTATACAAATAAAAGAACATGTATATAGTTATGCGTCATAAATACATTAGTATTTTGATGTTTGTTTACTGAAAAGCTAGTTTTAGGAAGAAGGTCAAAGCTAAGAAATTAATAATATATTAATATATATATATATATATATATATATATATATATTTGTTTGAATAAAAAAAAGACCACTTTAAGGTTCCATCTAATAAATTATTTCACCACAGCTCTTTTAAAGGGCTCTGGATCATCAGACTTTAACGAAGTTAATTTACATATGCTTAATACGGCCCGTCAAAAATGTGTAAATTTCTTTTCATTTTTCATTTCAACCTTTGGAAGTAAAGTCTGGTGATCCAGGGTCCTTTTAAAAGGGCTGTGGTGAAATTAATTTATTACATGGAACCTTAAAGTGGTCTGTTTTTTATTCAAACATATTTGCTCTGAATTTACATTGAGCTCTTCGGATATCATCCTCCTTGGGTCTACCCACACAGATTACCTAGTTTTGCATAAACTATATATATATATATATATATATATATATATATATGTGTGTGTGTGTGTGTGTGTGTGCATATATGTATATAAGGGCTTTATTGCATTTCACAAAATTTCCTGATTGTATTTATATCTATCATTGTGCATGAATGTCATTTAATCACATTATTATGATATAAATACAATAGTTTCCATAGACAATCATCATATGCACATGAAAGTATATGTATTTGAATGATTTAATTACACCTACAATTACACTGGCATGCTAAAGTTTGGGGCCAACAGCAGAAAATGATTATACATCTTTATTAAAAAGTTGAGTCACTTTACCAGTATGCTTTTAGCAGTGGACCTTGATGATTGGAAAATAAGTTGTGGCATTATCAAAGGTATTGTGTAATAGAAGATATATTGCTTTAAGCAGGTTGAAGCTGAAAAAGCTTTGCAAATTACTGAGCCAATGAAAGATCCGAGATGGTAAAGTCATGATAATATGCAAATTTATAAGTAGGAATTATTACAAATTATTAACATGTGTAAGATTCCTTAGCAAGTCATTAGAGTTTAACATTAGGCTTGCTTATTGACACTAAAATCATGGCTAAAATTTCTGCAGAATCAAAGATGGAGGTTGTGACTTTGAAGGGGAAGATAACTCAACAGGAGATAACCTGACAGCTGGGAATTTCCAGAAACAGTGTTCAAACCATCCAAAAATTACTTGCTACTACTGGAAGACAGCTAAACAAGTAAAGAGTGAATACAGTCTAGCCTGTATTATGAAAAAAACAACTTGAACAGGCATATAACAACCAAGAAACACAATTAACCAAAAACATTGGAATAGAAGATTTAAATGGTCAAAAGAACATTGTTATAGACAAGCGTATGGTTGCAAGAAAGAAATACAACAACAGCAGAAAAAGATTTCAACAGGAACATGTGGGTTTGGGACAGCTACCTTGTGGTAAAGTTCATAAGCTGGCTTCGGATCTAGGTCGATCTCTCATAGTAGTTCACACATGTTGATGGTGGTTGATGCTCCCCTGCTGCTCAGCTGCTGACCATGACAGGTCTCTACCCTGGGCACCTGTGGACTGCTTGTTGAACTTCTGTGTGACCCCTTTTATAGCGTTTTTTTATGGCTTAGGAGGGAAAGATTTTTATTGGACGAAAAATAGAACACTTTAAATATTATTTTATTTTTCGACCGCAACTCATGTGTCGGAAACATTTGTAAATGAAGATAATGGTCATTTTGTGACGGGGTTTTGTCCCATTCACATCCATCTCTCGCTCTTGAGTATTTGCCTGTAAATCAGCCGAGATATGTCTTATTTTATTTTATAACAACATCTACCATGGGATTCTAGAAAGTGGTAAAAAGTAATTTTTAATGATGAATGCAAAACAAAATTTTATTCTAATGCAAGAAAATATGTAAGAAGACCAATGGGGGAAAGAAAGAATGCAAGATATGTGTCAAAGATGATAACAGTTAGTGGTGGACACATAATGGCATCGGGTTGCATCAAAAGGGATGCTAAAAGGAACTTAGTAACAATTGACCGAAACTTAAACAGTGAAAACCACATTAGTTTACTATGGTCTAATCATCTGCCAGATTATGAAGATGAAGAAATTTTTCAGCATGACAGTGTTCCTTTCTACACATGATGTGCAACAAAATGGTTTATTGTGGATAAAGATGTTCAACGTTTGGAAGACAGGCATTCACAAAATAGATAGATAACACATTGTGCAATGAAGATTTCAGATCAAAATTCAGATAAAAACAATATTCTAAGCTATGTTTTTATTGATGTAGCCTAATACACACATGCGTGCATATACAAAAATAACTCTAGTGTTTGCTAGTGGGTCCTTTTCCATCTGCTAAAATTATTTCTATAAAATTAAAAGACATTGCAATATAAACAGGAGAAAATTGTGAAAATTAATTACATTCAAAAAGATATAAATATTAAAATATGGAAATAAATTCATTAAAATTTACATAGCTTGATCTAATTAAGATAGCCTGCTAATTAGATTTTCAGCTGTTTAATTTCCAAAAATTTTAATTATATTAAATATTTTGTAAGGCCAAAATTAGACACCCTGCTCCTAAGATTTCTGTAATAGAAATAAATAAATAAAAATCTATTTTCAAATTCCCTGATATTACCTGCTGCATGTCAGTCCAGCACTATACAGATCTGAATACATGCACATATACACACATATGTACAAGTGTGTGTAAGTGTGCGTGCATAAAAATTCAGATATGAATAAAATATATCTGTAAAGAAAATATAAATAAAAAACAAAAGGAAAACTTTTCTTTATGAACACATTTCATTTATTGAGGACATTTACCTTGATAAAGTCCCTCAAGGTTCCTCAAGAGATGAAACAAAACGTTTTAGTAAAGAAAAATTTATCTTTTGTCTTTTTATACATATATATATATATATATATATATACATATATGTGTGTATGTGTGTGTGATCATTGATTTCAGCTATGCATTTGATATTTATCATTATATCTTGCTGTTATCTATTTTGAATTGAAACTCATATTTTCTGATGTCATCTATGATAAATATGTAATCTATATTCTGTAATGCAATAAGTAATAAAGACATTTCTTATATGCTCTGATTTCTATATAATCAATATCAATCAAAAGATATATGCACAAAATTCACACAATCCAGAAACTGCAAATTTAATAAGAAGAACAAACAAGGGAAGATCTTTCTGTAAAGCTATTGGTCATTTCCTACATCTAAACATCTATCTTTATTTTCAAGCTTGCATCTGATGACTGGAATCTAATTCTTAACCCTGTTAATGCTAAGAGTTGCAACTCTTAATGAATGGAAGCTTTACGACATATTGATTTTTCTGTGCAATCATCTTGTTATCACAATATATATATATATATATATATAGACAGACTTTGTTATCACAAGTTTTTTTAACCAGATTCTTAACCATTCATCATGAATATTTTTTGTCAAAGATCCAATTTTTCATCAAAAGAAATGTTACTGAGTATCCAGTTTACAGTAGTTATTTATATATCAATTTGTTTTTGTGCAGTTAGTAAAATCTTAAGATCAGACAAAATAATGTCTAGAACTATTGTTAGTCCAATAATTTTTAGGTTTAAACAATTTCATGAGGCTTGCTGCCATATCACGTTGAAACATTGGTTGCCATTCAATCACAAAGCTTAAGCAACATCAGGCCTGGTCAGTACCTAGATGAGTGACCACTTGAGAATACCAGGTCCTGTAAGATTGGGTGTGTGGATGGTTTAATGGATAATGGTTCAGAATTGTTAATTGGAGAGCCGAGTTCCAATTCCAGTTTGGTTTGTCATATTCACTTATGTGCAAATATTCTTGAGAAAGGTATGAATTCACCTCTTCTCCCCCAAACTGAGTTTTAATTACTAAGACTTGTATCACTAACATGATTGTTATCTAAACAAAAAAATAAAATTGCATAAAAAATATTTAGATTTTGGCATTAAATAGTTCACAGAGGTTGATATGCAACTAAACAAAAAACAAAAAAAAAACTTTCACTATAGACTGTATATTCAAATGTGAATTTAGCTGTAGATTTATTATCAGTTAAATACTTTTCATGAGTACTTAATTAAACAACACAACTTATAAGCCTGTTAAGTTCATAATTCTCAATAGTATTTTTGAGTTTACAATTGAAAAATCTGGAGAATCTTTTAATATTTTTTGAAAAATATTTTTGTAGACAACCACATCCATTTCTTTAATCTCTTACTTTTTATAATATAATATTTTGAGATCAGATATCAGTCAATGATTATATGCAGAAAGTAAAGCTAAAATTAAATACTATTAGGTTGGTGCAAAAATAATGACGTAATAATGTCGTTTTTTGACCTTAAAAAATATGTCAAAAAACGACATTATTACGTCATTATTTTTGCACCAATCTAATAATAAATAATAGTGGTTGACAAAAAAAGAGAAACGGATTATTGTAATTTTAATTCCTGTATATCTTCTTGACTTCTACAACTTGTTTAGTTCCAAGTATTCTATTGCATTTAAAGACAATATTAATACACTTTTGCTTGTCAGTCAATGTCACTCATCTCTGTCTAGCTCATAACAAATGAAAAATTGGACTATTAATTGTCCCTCCTTTTCTACTACTTTTCAATGTTTCATTCCCAGTCACATTTGACCAGGTGACCTGCATGTTCTCTTAAATTCTCAAATCAGTACCTTTCAGATTAAATTTGCAAATATGGAAGTACTGAATAGATATTCCAACAGATCTTCCAAGGCATGCTCTCTATAAATTAAATATATGGAAAAATCAGTCAATATCTATTCTCTTATAGAAAATGTTATATGAGTATGGCAAAAATGCAGAACAATTTGAACTTTAAGTTGTGTCTTCATTTGAGACTTATTTTGTCAGGCCATGTTAAGGTCTCCTGAGAATATTCTTGTCATCTTAAATACAATCACATAAAAGACTAGAATGAACTTACTAATAAATAAAAGCTTGCTCAATTAATTTGGGTGTGCTTTGCATTTACCTGTTAAGCAACAGGATTAGATATTCTCTTGTCTCTTTCCAATTTGATTTCCATTCTCAAAATATCATTTTCCTAAAAGAAGATTAGCCCAAAGTTCTTAGCTCTTCCAACAAAATAGTCTGACTGTCTGTGATTGATTGTCAGCCATTGTTAGGCCAGCCAAATCGATCCAGATATTTCTCTTTCAATAAATCCTGTTTGGTTGCTACTGGGATGAGTGTCACTGCCCCCCCTTTTTGATGTGATCATTCACTTCAGTCAAATCACTGATACTTATTCGATCAATATAAGGAGGTCAGATCAAGGGTTGAACCCCAAAGCTCAACATAACCAAATGAACCAGTTCTGTATCTAAAATCTTATTCAACTCTTTTCTTTATTGACAATTATGTCTTCCCCATTCTAAATGAATGATATTCAATGTTCCCGTGTCTGGTATTTTTCACAAGGAGGCACCAAAGTTTTAATTTAACCAATTCAATTCTAGCCACAAACAGAAATAAAAGTGTATCAATTAAAATCTCTAGCTCAATTCTCTTGAGTCAAGAATAGTTCTTTTCATCAAAAATATAAAATGAAGAATTTCTTATAAAACTGAAATAAATGTGTAAGACAACTGGAATCATCTCATTTCCTCTGCCTTAAACAAATTAATTTAAAAAGGCATGAACCCAAACACACCTCTCAAATTCATACTGTCTGTTTCATCATTACACAAAGGTAGATGAAGAACATGGACAATGCTTTGTTACTGTAATTATTGCCAAATAATAATATTTCTCCGATGAAAAGAAAGTTGAGCTAAATTCAAAGGATAAACGGTAATCTAAAATCCGAAGAAGAAGCTTTGAAAGCTCTTTGAATTTAGCAGTAAGTTCCGTCAAGCATCCATTCAGTATAATGTTCTGGGGATGCTTTTCTTTTCATGGAACTGGTTTCTTGTAACCTATTGAAAAGACCCTCAGAAGCGAGCAGTACAAGAGAATTTTAGAGTCTTGTCTGCTTCCTTCTGCTGAAAGGGTGCAAATCGACCCCACCAAGCTCATTTTTATGCAGGATAATGCTCCCTGTCACAAATTAAAATGTTGCTCAACTGCTTTCTCGAGAGCCTGTACTTTATAATGCTCCATAAGTTTTCTATGGGGTTGAGGTCAGGAGATTGGGGTGACCATGTCATAACACTCACCTGTTTCTCATCAAAGTATTCCTTCATCGATTATTTCCACTATCGATGAGAATTGGGAAATGCAAAGTCAGTCTTGGCCTTCCCACTAACTTGGAGCATGTGCATGTAAATTTTGGTGCAAATCTGTTGAAAATTGCTGCCGTGCATTCGTTACACACACACACACACACACACACACACACACACACACACACACATCCTGCTTTTATAGATAGAAATTCATGCAATCATTATAAAGTCTGTCTCCAAACATAAACAATAATGAACCTAGTGATGTGGAAATTAATAAAGCTATTAAAAAACTAAGGAATAATAAAGCATCATTCAATATTGAGGTTGAACTTTTCAAAATAGGTCATACTTTCTTCCTGAATTCAATAACAAGTTTATCTATTTTATGAAAGATGTCTGGAATCTGAAATGCATCCCCAAAAAGGTGGGATTTATCATGGATTAATACATTACGGAAAGGTAGACCCCAAGAGTCTCACACCTCCAGAGGTATCTTCATCATCCATCCCACAGGTTGCCAAGAGATGTGTCTCTGAGTGAAACGCCAGGCTGAGGTAAAAAAATCTGCTACTAGTAAGGAACAGTCTAGTCACTCATCTCACCTATCAATATTAAATAAAAATTGGCTACAAAATCAAAACTTAAAAAGTTTTTCAAATGGAAAATAGAAAGGATCAACACCCAATCAGGATCAGATGATTTCAGGGTTGCATATACATTTAGAAGAATGCAAGAAAGAAAACCTCGATGTTGTTTGTATGCAAAAGGTGAATCAACTTGTTTGTAAGGAGAAAGCTAATGCAGAAACATTTTAAACCTCATCAGGAGTATGGCAAGGAGAATTTAATCTTTTCCTAGACTATGCCTGGCACATTTTCAAACACATATGTGATGAGATGGGTACTGATCATTTAAAGTTTCTATACCACATCTCAATTGAATCTACCAATAGAAGATAAGAATCCTGCTTTTCCTGCCAATGTACTGATGATGATGGACTATGCTGATGACATAGGTATTCATAGTTAGGATAAGAATGGTCTTGAACAAGAAAATCAGTGTCCTATACCAAGTGTTCTATGAAATAAGACTCATAATAAATCTTTTCAAAACAGAAACTATGATTTGGAACTGGAATGAAAGCTGTAATGGCACATACCCTGAATCCATTATAAAAGTTCAAGATATGAAATTAGTAAATACTAAATACTAAATACCTCAGATACATTATAACAAATTAAGTATAGGAGAAAAAGAAATTGAACATAGAATAGGCTATGCAAGAGGTAATTTAGTCCAACACAGCAAATTGCTACAAAACCAAAAAATCAACCTGAAAACGCAAGTCATATTCTTAAATAGCCTTGTCATATTGTATCTTTAAATAGATGTCATGCCAATTGTCAAACCTGATCAATAAATATATAAACTGTCAACTTTCTAAGATCAATAGTGAAAAAGTCTTCAAGCTAATGATGCCTGTATGTCTTGGCCAAGATCATCCTTCTTTGAATATTGTGGATTGTACTAAATAGTTGAAACCACATCACTTGAGGACTACCAAGAGCAGCAACAACTAAAATGGATGGCATATCTAGCTTGAAGAGAAAATAATGACATAATCAAGATGTTTACATTCCATACTACTACAAATAAAAAGTTAGGAAGGAAATACCAATCAATACTGGAAAGAACAATAACAGCTACTGGACTTGAAAAATCTATTTTCCTGAAAAAAAATTTAAGAGAAAAATTTTATAAATTTCAGCTAAAAGCAGTACTGGCTACTCAGTCAATGAATACTAAATGTTTCCTTATAGGGAAACAGTTAATATTACCATTACCATTCTTTAGAAATACATTTCTGTTGTCTTCTTCATATATAAGGAGACTGTCCAGCATTCACTGCTATATAGAAGTACTGATATTGCATAGGATTTCAATATGCTTTTCTTTGTTTCTATCAAAACTTTCCTGGTTCTTAATACTTAGCTTAGTTTTTGTAAGGTATCTTTTGCTATCCCGGTGCACCTTCAGATTTCAGTGTCACATTTCCTGTCTTCTATTAAAACACTTCCTATATATTTAAATATTTTCTACTTACTTGATTTAAGCATCTCTAATTTGTGATTCACATGTCGAACTGTTTCCTTTGCTGACATAGGAGGATCAGCTGAAAAGTTCATAGGCTGACCAAGATACTCTCATAGAATGCGACCAAATGAGGTTCATTTTCAACATATTCTCCTTTGTAGTCCACACCCTTCTTCCATTGGTGTTGCAGTGCTTGGATTCCATGCTTTCTTTTATTAGCTTCTGTAACAGTTCTTGCTGTAGATTCTTTTCTGTGTCTGCTATCAATATTTTGTCATTATGTTGTGGCCACCAATAATAATACTGGTAGAACTTCTAATTCCTTAAGGATTTCATTGTAAATGTTGAATAAGTCCAATCAGAACACCCATCCTTATCTTAAAATATCTATTTTGTGTATTTACTGAATTTGCTGAATTCATTTTCTATTTATATGCAAGTGGTTTGTTCCAAGTTATAAGGCCTAGATTATTGTAATATTTTTCCCAAATAAATTAAGTTTCCCCAGCAATTCAACGAGTTCCTTGTGCTGTAACTTATCAAATGATTTTGCCTAATCTATATAACATAGGTATATATCTTTTTGCATTTGTATTACTCTTTCTGATATCATTCTGAGCATAACAATCACATTCATTATTCCAATGTCTTTACATTCTCTATGTAGCAGAATTCAGATCATTATTCAGTAGAACTCATATTTGAACCTGGTTTCTTGGGAAGAGCTATGAAAATGGATTCTATAAAAGATAAATAATGAATATGCCTGAAATATATGTTTCTATGTAAATAATATTTAATTAAGAGAAAAGAGTAGTGGGAACTGAATTAATATTTGGAAGTTTATTCACATCATCATCAGAATATAAGGCAAAAAATTGCATATCAAAAGATATTTCAATGAATAAAGATTGAAATTATTCTTTTATGATAAAATGTGCCACAGAACTGAAAGGTGGAAGAATGTCATAATGGCCAAAAGAATTTGTTTTTTGGGGGGTGAAATTAAATGAAAAACTTTGTTTACATATTTATTGCTTTATTTCACTAATTTCTGCTATCTTTCTGATAATTTCAGGATTCCATCCTTAAACATTTTATCTTTGTGAGCATAGGCCAATTTTAGGTACATTTTGTAGGTTTATAAAGAAATTATTATTTTGTTTTTTTTTTCAGTAAGAGAATTCTGTAAAGACCAACCTCAGTAGTAATCTAGAAGTAATATATCAGGTAAATATGGTAGATTAGTGAATACTTCCCAGTAAAGCTGCAAAATGTTTTTATCTGGTTGCCAAACAAAAATGCAATCTAGTATTATTTGTATTATCTGCTTTTCATCATTTTCATTATATTTAAGTATCAAGCTGGAAAGGAAAAATAATCCAATAAATTTTATGTTTTTTTCCTTTATTTAAGGAGAAGCTACAGATCAAACTGATTAGTATAATCAAACTTGTGCAAACGATTTTCATTGCTTTATTTGAATATTTTTGGTAAGTTGGCTATCTCTTGCATTGTATTATGTGCTGATTGATCTTAAGGAATGTCTTAATTTGATTAGTATCAATGTAAACTCCTCTACTCAATCATAGTTCAGTGAGAAATCCACTGCATGAAACTTTGCAAATCTGTTTTGATACATTCAATCATTGAGCACATCTTCTCCAGAACTTATTAGAATCTGTTTTTGCATTTGAGTGGTATTTCATTTTTGTCCATTTTCAATGTAAGAATCAACAAACAAAAATCTACCAATAGTGACACAAATAAAAAAAAAATATGCACATTGTTACAATATAATCTAAAGAAATCTCAGTGACTAAAGCTATTAAAATTAATTTCCCTAATTTGATTATAATACAAGATAGAACAAACATTTTGGTCAATATAACAAAAACCTATGGAAAATAATATGCCATGAATTTATATGCATAAAATTTTTTTTTTCAAAATATGCTGAAAAATTATTTATCAATGAATTATGAGCATAGTATTAGTTTGATTTTTACCATTATACACTTTGTCTCAAATTATTAGTTACTCTTAATTTTCTCTAATCTTTAGAAAACCAAGGAGGAGATTAACAGAAATATTTGTACTGCTGTTGAGCCGGATATTTCCCATGTGTATAAATTATTGTAGATTACATGACATTTTTATGTGTTATACATTTTACTGGATTTTTCAAACTTCACATTATTAACTAAGTTACTGAAATTTCAAGAAACATTACATTTCAATTTAAAATTTTAATTACAGAATTATGACAAAATTATAAAAAAACATCAATGTAAAATGCATGCTCTATTTTCATAAACTAGTTTAAAAACCAATTATTTTGTGAGCAATTATATTTCTACATAAACTTAAACTACATTAAACTCTGCATAGCATTCAAAATAGCATTCCAAAATTCATCTTGGCTGGTAAATTGCTGTCAACCAAGGGAAACATTCCTCTTCAGAAAGTGCCTTTTCAAATTTGTTTATGTCAAGAAAACTAGCTAGCTACTTCATCAAATGAGCGTCTTTGATCTAATTTCATTCAAACATTTATTAGGTTTCTTTATTAGATGTGATGGATCATTGTTGTAGATAAAAATGAACTGATTTCTGAAAGAGATGAGCTTATTCTTAGACCATGGATCCACACATACCCTCAGAAAATATATCTATCATATGTCAGTTTAACATCATCTGGAGTTTGTTTGTCACAGAGCTACAATTTCATACACCCCCTGCCCCCCCAAAAAAAAAAACAAAAAAAAAACAACAAAAAAAAACAAAACAAAAAAACGCATCCTACCACTTTCACTTTGTTAATTGCCTTAACATAAAAAGGAATTTTTCACTTAGTCATTTTATTTTCTTTATGGATGTCATTTAAGGAATGCCTAGCCATTGTTCTGGCAGGTTTGAATCTGGATCCAATATCTTGTGTTTATTATATTTCTTTGATTGTGGTTAATACCAGAGAACTCAATGGAATAAATCATACTGTTCAACAGACTTATATGTGTATATATCTTCATACATACATATATATACATTTACATGCCCATACATATATGCTACTATAAACACACACACACACACACACACACACACATATATGCATATGTATTCTTATATAATTTGGAATTTATTTCTATGTCTACATTTTGTGATTAGTTCTCTCTGTTGATTTAATAGTTTGTATTGATCTTTCTATTTTATTATTCTGATTTTTCTTCTAAACATAGCTTGCACCTATCCCTAAAACTATTGGGGGTGTTTGCAAAACCTAGAATTTTCTAATTTATTTAAGGATTCAGACCCTTTTCCTTCAATTCCCCAATTTTTTTTTGAAAGTACTGTTTGGTGTTTTAATTTTGGATTGGTGAATAAATGTCTATGTGTATTGATTCTCTTTGATTTCCTGCAGAAATGCTAATATAAATATTATGGTTTTTTGTATTTTCTTTAAGGGTACAACTCTAGTGGATCTGCACTTGCCCTCTACTGGGCAGTTTTCCTTAATTCTACAATTACAGGGGGTTTTCATGTTAGATGTTCCATCTTCAAGCGAAATTTTTGGAAATTTTCCAAAAATTTCGCTTGAAGATGGAACAGAGCTTGGTACTTTAATTCAGTTTAATTCAAATAATTATATTGAAGTTTTCAGCTCTTGTTTTGAAACATGAGAACTCTTATGTAGTGAAGGAATCATATTTTTAAATAAATAATTATATATATATATATATATATATATATACACATGCATGCAGCTCAGCTAACACTATTATGCAAATCATGAAAATGACTATTTTATCTGAAGAGGAAATTGCTTATTGATTATTAGGTAGTTGCATAATTTAACAGGCAGTTAGCTCTCTGAATGTGTTCCTGGGGGAAGCTCTAGTGGAATTTGTGATTTGAGGCAAGATTTTAGTAGATAAGGCTATTATGCAACAACAGGTTACCACTGCTCTGAATGTCGTATTTTTGATTTTCAAATTTTTTGAAACATCAGAATGGGAAAAGGAAAAGATTAAAGTAAAGATGAAAAGAAGATTATAAATATGTTAGGAGAATGGGTTACTGTAAGCGATATTGCAAAGGTGAATAAGAGGCACATGTGGATGATCAAGAAAGCGATTTCTATCTCCAGAAAACAAGATCTAAAAGTAAAAGGAAGATATTGAAGCAAGAGAACCATCTGATTGTAAATGTATAACACCCTCCCCAGCCATCCAAAACCTCCAACACCGTGCCTGGTCGCTGAAGTGACCATTTCAATCCTGAGCTAACCTTATCCCACGTTGTGATTTAAGGTTGATCCCAAGGCAGCCAAGATCGGATCGTCGCAGGTATCTTTGTGCTGCACTGGTCCAAGCAATTTCCTTTCAAATGAATACTTTAGATAAAAATAGTCATTTTCATGATTTGCATAATAGTGTTATCTGAGCTGCATGTGCATATATATATATATCACAAAATAACACTCAAATAAAATAAACAAAAGTAAATACTGTTTTTATATCAGCCCTCTGTACAACAATTGATTTATATTAGAGTTTGCATGTAATTAATTATCAGCCTAACCTACATTTAAATCGGAAGTGAGATTATCATTGTTGACCTGGCAAAGTTTAGTTTGTTGCTTTGGTAAAGTTTGGCACAAGGCTGAAGTCAGAGGCTTTCTTTGGCAAATAATCATGTGGGCCTCTATCCTGTCTCTGGTCTCATCTCTGTTGCTTCTGCCTCTCTTTATTCTCTTGCCTAATTCACTTTGTGCATTCATATTTATGGACATTCACTCAAACTGGCATGTAGGTATAGCAAGGTAGGAGCATTTTGGTGAATCCCCTCTAACTTACATCATAACTTTGGGGAATTCCCTCTCTCCACCCTCTCTTTTATTATCCTTCCTCACTAACCTCAGTGAGCACGGATTTTTCCTCCATCCTCTTTGATATCTTGTCTGTGTCCCCTATCTTGACCATTTTCCGTCCAGAAAAATGTTCCAAATTTAGTTGTTTGCAAAATATACTTTTTCACTTTCTAGCCCATATTTGCCCACTAAGTCTGGGTCATTTTTCCATTATTCAAACTGCTTGACATACAATTCAAGTCGTTTATGTGTGAATTAAATCTTCCTTAATTCTTCCCATGGGTTTTCAGTATTAACCCTTCTCATTTCAATGTCTCTCTGTACATAACACTTTCTTATGTTTTAACAAAACTTTCTTCCATTTTACTGTGGCAAAAACAAATAGTTTCACATTCCTCCCATACCTCTCCTGTCATTTACTAGTAAATGAGATCTCAAATCCCAAATCTACTAATCCACTATTTGTCATGCATACTAATCATGCAGTAGTAATAAAAAGAGAATAACTTTTATGCACTGTTTCTATTTGTCATGCAACGTTTCTATTAAAAAAATCTTTCTCTTTCTTTCTCTGCATGCTAAATTTATAAAAGTCTTTCTTCTTTGTTATCTTCATGCAAAGTTTATAAAAGTCTTTCTTTTTTTTTTTTCATGCAAAGTTATTATGTTACTGTTGTGTTAGTGTATGTGTGTGTGTTTTATTTCATTCTCTTGTTTCTCAATCACTCAGCTTCTCTTTTTTTTTGGAGGCCTGTGTCTATCGAGGCCCTCATTGACTTTCCGTTTACTACAGCCTCACAGGAAAGTTCCTCCTCTTGGGTCAGCAGGGAAAACACCTTGGCTATCTTCCCTCTGGAGTGATGTCCCTCTGTGCATTCAGACATAGATTCTGACAACAATGACTCTTTATCATCACTGCAGCATGGAGACCACGGCTGTCTTCTTCTATGCCATGGTGCACTCAGGCTCTCCCTAGGTCTACCCTGTCTATTTCTCTAGGGGCAGTTGGTGACAAAATGGCCACCCCAGCCACATGCCCAACATTGCATCTTTCTCTTCAGGTGTCCTGGCTCATTACAGAACCAGCACCTTTCTTCAGGGCAGTTGGCAGCAAAATGGCCAACTCAGTTACATACCTAGTTTCTCATTCTTTTCTTTCTTGTATGGGCCACCTGCCCTCTTCTTGTACTGGGGTAGCTCTGGGACGTTTCCCTGGTTCTGAGTCCCAAAGGTGTATCTATCAATGGAGGGTCTGGGGGTTCTTTCTTCTTGACCGCACACTACCTTGTCTTGTGTACATGATGACTGCATCTGGTGCATCCCTGTTCATCGCAGTCTGGGAGCAATCCCCACCTCACTGGACAACTGACTGCTCTGTGACCCCCATTGCCACAGGTTCAACAGATTAACCTATACCTTACAGGTGTGGGTTCATAGAACCCATGTCGGAGTGACTAAGCCCTTCTTCTGGGAACTTCTTCCCATTCCTCCAGTTTGACATCTTCCAGCTTAACTTTCCTACTCCACATGGGGGCTTCCTCTTCCCTCCAGTTGCCTATTTACCTCCCGACCCAGCTATTGTGCTATTTTCCTTTTAACCTTCTCCCACACCCCTGGCTATCCTTGACCAGTGCCAGCACCACAGACAACTTGACCGGTGCCTCTTTTATAATATCATGCCATATATGCTCATTCTGAAGTGGCCCCATGTATAGGTTGGCCAGCTGTGACTTCATAGCTGTGTTACTCCTCCCTTCTTCCAGTAAATCCAGAGTGGCCAGTTTCTCCACCCTAGCTCCTAGCTCCCTGGGGCTTTCATCCTTCAATTGCATTAATTTCATGAGGTTTATCATGGCCTCAATTGCCATCCCCTCATCGGCATATTCCTCTATAAGTAGTTCCTCTAGCTCACTCCAGGCCAACTGGGGATCTCTCACCAAGCGATCTCCTATGAAATCCGAAACAGTACCAACAGTGTTAAATGCTATGTATACGGTTTCCTTATCAGACAGCTCATATATGCACTGTCCCTTCTCGATTGACACTAGTCAATCCTTCAACTTTTTCCGGTTCTCCCAAAAGGGCAGGACCCTGGGTCCTTCCAGTACCGTATGGTCAAAATGGCCAGAGTCTCCTTGCTTTCCATTGTCTGGATTCTTGGGCTGGTCGTAGTCAACCTGAGGTCAAATCCACACCAAACTGTGGTCTTTCAGGGTCAATCCCCAGTTATGGCAACCAATTGTAGATGACCAGAATAACACCCTCCTCAGCTGTCCAGTACATCCAACACGTGGCTGTCTCTGGTCTTGTTTTCGACTCTTCTGTTTCTCTTTTCCCTCCTGTCTAATTCGCTTTGTGCATTCATATTTATGGATATTCGCCAAAACTGGCATGGGTTATGGTGAGGTAGGTGCATTTCAGTGAATCTCCAGCTTATGTCACAACTTTGGCTTTGAAGAAAAATCTAGTATCTAGCAAGAAGATATTTCAAGAAGCTGGTGTAGCTAGAATGAACAGAGCTAGAAGAAAAAATATCTTGAATGAGTTTGTACAAGTTGTTAAAGTCCAATCAAGCCCTCCTTTATCAAAAGCTAACATCAGGAAAACAATTTCATGGGCAAATGACTACATGGAATGTGATTTCAACTCCGTTTTATTTGCAGATGAATGTCGAGCTACTGTTGATGGTCCTGACACCTTTGCCAGAGGGTAGTTGGCAAAGAACAGTGCATGCCCAACCTGCTTCAGATATCAGGAAGGTGGAAGAGGTGTTATGTTCTGGGTGGCAATCATTGGTGTACCATCATTGGACTCTTCTTCTTAGAAGGTGGATGGAAAATGAATAGGGAAAACTATATCAAATCTTTTTTTTTTTTTTTTTTTTTTAAGCGTTTCACCCCAAGCAAGGCGGGAAGCCACTAGGACGTAAGGGGTTACAGAAAATATATGTTATATATGTTATATATATATATATATATATATATATATATATATATATATATATATATATATATATGTATATGTATATATATATATATATATATATATATATATATATATATATATATATATATATATATATATATATATATATATATATATATATTTAAAAAAGACATATTTTCTAACAAAATTTCTTGAATATTCAGTTTGATAGATGTAAATAAATAAATATACTGTTTATAAATAAATACAGAGTATCTACTCATATATGAGTATATATTTCCCATTTCAAAATAGCATTTAAACAATATATATATATATATATATATATATATATATATATATATATATGTGTGTGTGTGCTTATTTGTGTGTGTGCCTATTTTGTGTGTGTGTATGTGTTTAGTTGTGTATGTGTGTGAATGTGTATGTGTGCTACTAAATCATTTGAATAAATATGTATTAACAGAAGCAATTTATTTCATGTAAGATGTAAAGCGGAAATATTTATTGCCAAAATGGCAGTTTTGGAAATGATCCTACCATAAAATCAGAAATTCAACATTATTCATTGATATCATCTTTATTTTTCTGTTTCCTTATCATTTATTTACTAAAGATCCCAGCAAAACAGACAGATTTATAGTCAAAGCGCAAAAAGAAACTGATTGATGAAAGAACAAAAATAGACAAAACTAGTAAGCCTTTTTAACATCAAACACTGACTTCCTTATAGGAATGAAAATTTTGTTTTGGCATCTAGATGAATGCAATCAAAACTGATATCAGATTCTAAATAGGAATTACAGGATTGGCCTTGCATTCATACTACTGGTAACCATTCTACTGGTAGTATGCATTCATACTACTGGTAGCCATTCTACTGATAGTATGCATTCATAGTATTGGTAGCCATTCTACTGATAGTATGCATTCATACTACTGGTAGCCATTCTACTGATAGTATGCATTCATACTACTGGTAGCCATTCTACTGATAGTATGCATTCATACTACTGGTAACCATTCTACTGGTAGTATGCATTCATACTACTGGTAGCCATTCTACTGGTAGTATGCATTCATAGTATTGGTAGCCATTCTACTGATAGTATGCATTCATACTACTGGTAGCCATTCTACTGATAGTATGCATTCATACTACTGGTAGCCATTCTACTGATAGTATGCAGTCATACTACTGGTAGCCATTCTACTGATAGTATGCAGTCATACTACAGGTAGCCATTCTACTGATAGTATGCATTTATACTACTGGTAGCCATTCTACTGATAGTATGCATTCATACTACTGGTAACCATTCTACTGGTAGTATGCATTCATACTACTGGTAGCCATTCTACTGATAGTATGCATTCATACTACTGGTAACCATTCTACTGGTAGTATGCATTCATACTACTGGTAACCATTCTACTGATAGTATGCATTCATACTACTGGTAGCCATTTTACTGGTAGTATGCATTCATAGTATTGGTAGCCATTCTACAGATAGTATGCATTAATACTACTGGTAACCATTCTACTGGTAGTATGCATTCATACTACTGGTAGCCATTCTACTGATAGTATGCATTCATACTACTGGTAACCATTCTACTGGTAGTATGCATTCATACTACTGGTAACCATTCTACTGATAGTATGCATTCATACTACTGGTAGCCATTTTACTGGTAGTATGCATTCATAGTATTGGTAGCCATTCTACAGATAGTATGCATTCATACTACTGGTAACCATTCTACTGGTAGTATGCATTCATACAACTGGCAACCATTCTACTGGTAGTATGAATTCATACTACTGGTAGCCATTCTACTGATAGTATGCATTCATACTACTGGTAGCCATTCTACTGGTAGTATGCATTCATACTACTGGTAAGCATTCTACTGATAGGATGCATTAATACTACTGGTAGCAATTCTACTGGTACTATGCATTTCATAGTATTGGTAAACATTCTACTGGTAGTATGCATTCATACTACTGGTAGCCATTCTACTGATAGTATGCATTCATACTACTGGTAGCCATTCTACTACTAGTAGCTTGCATTCATACTACCGGTAGCCATTCTACTGGTAGTATGAATTCATACTACTGGTAGCCATTCTACTGATAGTATGCATTCATACTACTGGTAGCCATTCTACTGGTAGTATGCATTCATACTACTGGTAAGCATTCTACTGATAGGATGCATTAATACTACTGGTAGCAATTCTACTGGTACTATGCATTCATAGTATTGGTAAACATTCTACTGGTAGTATGCATTCATACTACTGGTAGCCATTCTACTGATAGTATGCATTCATACTACTGGTAGCCATTCTACTAGTAGCTTGCATTCATACTACCGGTAGCCATTCTACTGGTAGTATGAATTCATACTACTGGTAGCCATTCTACTGATAGTATGCATTCATACTACTGGTAGCCATTCTACTAGTAGCTTGCATTCATACTACCGGTAGCCATTCTACTGGTAGTATGAATTCATACTACTGGTAGCCATTCTACTGATAGTATGCATTCATACTACTGGTAGCCATTCTACTGGTAGTATGCATTCATAGTATTGGTAGCCATTCTACTGATAGTATGCATTAATACTACTGGTAGCCATTCTACTAGTAGCTTGCATTCATACTACCGGTAGCCATTCTACTGGTAGTATGAATTCATACTACTGGTAGCCATTCTACTGATAGTATGCATTCATACTACTGGTAGCCATTCTACTGGTAGTATGCATTCATACTACTGGTAAGCATTCTACTGATAGGATGCATTAATACTACTGGTAGCAATTCTACTGGTACTATGCATTCATAGTATTGGTAAACATTCTACTGGTAGTATGCATTCATACTACTGGTAGCCATTCTACTGATAGTATGCATTCATACTACTGGTAGCCATTCTACTAGTAGCTTGCATTCATACTACCGGTAGCCATTCTACTGGTAGTATGAATTCATACTACTGGTAGCCATTCTACTGATAGTATGCATTCATACTACTGGTAGCCATTCTACTGGTAGTATGCATTCATAGTATTGGTAGCCATTCTACTGATAGTATGCATTAATACTACTGGTAGCCATTCTACTAGTAGCTTGCATTCATACTACCGGTAGCCATTCTACTGGTAGTATGAATTCATACTACTGGTAGCCATTCTACTGATAGTATGCATTCATACTACTGGTAGCCATTCTACTAGTAGCTTGCATTCGCTTAAGTAGCCATTCTGCTGGTAGTTGAATTCATACTACTGGTAGCCATTCTACTGATAGTATGCATTCATACTACTGGTAGCCATTCTACTGGTAGTATGCATTCATAGTATTGGTAGCCATTCTACTGATAGTATGCATTAATACTACTGGTAGCCATTCTACTAGTAGCTTGCATTCATACTACCGGTAGCCATTCTGCTGGTAGTATGAATTCATACTACTGGTAGCCATTCTACTGATAGTATGCATTCATACTACTGGTAGCCATTCTACTAGTAGCTTGCATTCATACTACCGGTAGCCATTCTACTGGTAGTATGAATTCATACTACTGGTAGCCATTCTACTGATAGTATGCATTCATACTACTGGTAGCCATTCTACTGGTAGTATGCATTCAGTATTGGTAGCCATTCTACTGATAGTATGCATTAATACTACTGGTAGCCATTCTACTAGTAGCTTGCATTCATACTACCGGTAGCCATTCTACTGGTAGTATGAATTCATACTACTGGTAGCCATTCTACTGATAGTATGCATTCATACTACTGGTAGCCATTCTACTAGTAGCTTGCATTCATACTACCGGTAGCCATTCTACTGGTAGTATGAATTCATACTACTGGTAGCCATTCTACTGATAGTATGCATTCATACTACTGGTAGCCATTCTACTGGTAGTATGCATTCATACTACCGGTAGCCATTCTACTGATAGTATGCATTCATACTACTGGTAGCCATTCTACTAGTAGCTTGCATTCATACTACTGGTAGCCATTCTACTGGTAGTATGAATTCATACTACTGGTAGCCATTCTACTGATAGTATGCATTCATACTACTGGTAGCCATTCTACTAGTAGTTTGCATTCATACTACCGGTAATATATTCTACTGGTAGTATGAATTCATACTACTGGTAGCCCATGATCTACTAGTATACTTGCATTCATACTTGCCGGTAGCCATTCTACTGGTAGTATGAATTCATACTACTGGTAGCCATTCTACTGATAGTATGCATTCATACTATTGGTAGCCATTCTACTAGTAGCTTGCATTCATACTACCGGTAGCTATTCTACTGGTAGTATGAATTCATACTACTGGTAGCCATTCTACTGATAGTATGCATTAATACTACTGTTAGCCATTCTACTAGTAGCTTGCATTCATACTACCGGTAGCCATTCTACTGGTAGTATGAATTCATACTACTGGTAGCCATTCTACTGATAGTATGCATTAATACTACTGGTAGCCATTCTACTAGTAGCTTGCATTCATACTATTGGTAGCCATTCTACTGGTAGTATGAATTCATACTACTGGTAGCCATTCTACTGATAGTATGCATTAATACTACTGGTAGCCATTCTACTAGCTTGCATTCATACTAGTACCGGTAGCCATTCTACTGGTAGTATGAATTCATACTACTGGTAGCCATTCTACTGATAGTATGCATTAATACTACTGGTAGCCATTCTACTAGTAGCTTGCATTCATACTACTGGGTAGCCATTCTACTGGTAGTATGCATTCATACTACCGGTAGCCATTCTACTGGATAGTATGCATTCATACTACTGGTAGCCATTCTACTAGTAGCTTGCATTCATACTACCGGTAGTTATTCTACTGGTAGTATGAATTCATACTACTGGTAGCCATTCTACTGATAGTATGCATTAATACTACTGTTAGCCATTCTACTAGTAGCTTGCATTCATACTACCGGTAGCTTATTCTACTGGTAGTATGAATTGGTACTACTGGTAGCCATTCTACTGATAGTATGCATTAATACTACTGGTAGCCATTCTACTAGTAGCTTTGCATTCATACTACCGGTAAATATTCTACTGGTAGTATGAATTCTATACTACTGGTAGCCATTCTACTGATAGTATGCATTAATACTACTGGTAGCCATTCTACTAGTAGCTTGCATTCATACTACTGGTAGCTAGTATTCTACTGGTAGTATGAATTCATACTACTGGTAGCCATTCTACTGATAGTATGCATTAATACTACTGGTAGCCATTCTACTAGTAGCTTGTATTCATAACTACTGGTAGCCATTCTACTGGTAGTATGCATTCATACTACTGGTAGCCAATGGTAGCCATTCTACTGATAGTATGCATTCATACTACTGGTAGCCATTCTACTAGTAGCTTGCATTCATACTAGCCATTCTACTAGTATTGCATTCATACTACCGGTATTCTACTAGTGCATGAATTCATACTACTGGTAGCCATTCTACTGATAGTATGCATTCATACTACTGGTAGCCATTCTACTAGTAGCTTGCATTCATACTACCGGTAGCCATTCACTGGTAGTATGAATTCATACTACTGGTAGCCATTCTACTAGTAGCTTGCATTCATACTACCGGTAATATTCTACTGGTAGTATGAATTCATACTACTGGTAGCCATTCTACTGATAGGATGCATTAATACTACTGTTAGCCATTCTACTAGTAGCTTGCATTCATACTACCGGTAGCCATTCTACTGGTAGTATGAATTCATACTACTGGTAGCCATTCTACTGATAGTATGCATTAATACTACTGGTAGCCATTCTACTAGTAGCTTGCATTCATACTACCGGTAGCCATTCTACTGGTAGTATGAATTCATACTACTGGTAGCCATTCTACTGATAGTATGCATTCATACTACTGGTAGCCATTCTACTAGTAGCTTGCATTCATACTACTGGTAGCCATTCTACTGGTAGTATGAATTCATACTACTGGTAGCCATTCTACTGATAGTATGCAGTAGTTTCATACTATTGGTAGCCATTCTACTAGTAGCTTGCATTCACTGGTAGCCATTCTACTGGTAGTATGAATTCATACTACTGGTAGCCATTCTATTGATAGTATGCATTCATAGCTTTACTGGTAGCCATTCTACTAGTAGCTTGCATACTACCGGTAGCCATTCTACTGGTAGTATGAATTCATACTACTGGTAGCCATTCTACTGATAGTATGCATTCATACTACTGGTAGCCATTCTACTAGTAGCTTTGCATTCATACTACCGGTAGCCATTCTACTGGTAGTATGAATTCATACTACTGGTAGCCATTCTACTGATAGTATGCATTAATACTACTGGTAGCCATTCTACTAGTAGCTTGCATTCATACCGTAGCCATTCTACTGGTAGTATGAATTCATACTACTGGTAGCCATTCTACTGATAGTATGCATTCATACTACTGGTAGCCATTCTACTAGTAGCTTGCATTCATACTACTGGTAGCCATTCACTGGTAGTATGTAATTCATACTACTGGTAGCCATTCTACTGATAGTATGCATTCATACTACTGGTAGCCATTCTACTGGTAGTATGCATTCATTATTACTGGTAGCCATTCTACTGATAGTATGCATTATACTACTGGTAGCCATTCTACTAGTAGCTTGCATTCATACTACCGGTAGCCATTCTACTGGTAGTATGAATTCATACTACTGGTAGCCATTCACTGATAGTATGCATTCATACTACTGGTAAGCCATTCTACTGGTAGTATGCATTCAACATTCTACTGATAGGATGCATTAATACTACTGGTAGCAATTCTACTGGTACTATGCATTCATAGTATTGGTAAACATTCTACTGGTAGTATGCATTCATACTACTGGTAGCCATTCTACTGATAGTATGCATTCATACTACTGGTAGCCATTCTACTAGTAGCTTGCATTCATACTACCGGTAGCCATTCTACTGGTAGTAGCAATTCATACTACTGGTAGCCATTCTACTGATAGTATGCATTCATACTACTGGTAGCCATTCTACTAGTAGCTTGCATTCATACTACCGGTAGCCATTCTACTGGTAGTATGAATTCATACTACTGGTAGCCATTCTACTGATAGTATGCATTCATACTACTGGTAGCCATTCTACTGGTAGTATGCATTCATAGTGCATTGGTAGCCATTCTACTGATAGTATGCATTAATACTACTGGTAGCCATTCTACTAGTAGCTCGGATTTGCATATATACTAACCATTCTACTGGTAGTATGAATTCATACTACTGGTAGCCATTCTACTGATAGTATGCATTCTACTGGTAGCCATTCTACTGGTAGTATGCATTCAACTACTGGTAAAATTCTACTGATAGGAAATTAATACTACTGGTAGCAATTCTATGGTACTATGCATTCATAGATTGGTAAACATTCTACTGATAGTATGCATTCATATACTGGTAGCCATTCTGCTGATAGTATGCATTCATAGCCAGCCATTCTAGTAGCTTGCATTCATACTACCGGTAGCCATTCTACTGGTAGTATGAATTCATACTACTGGTAGCCATTCTACTGATAGTATGCATTCATACTACTGGTAGCCATTCTACTAGTAGCTTGCATTCATATACCGGTCATTCTATTGGTAGAATTCATACTACTGGTAGCCATTCTACTGATATGCATTCATACTACTGGTAGCCATTCTACTGGTAGTATGCATTCATAGTATTGGTAGCCATTCTACTGATAGTATGCATTAATACTACTGGTAGCCATTCTACTGGTACTATGCATTCATAGTATTGGTAAACATTCTACTGGTAGTATGCATTCATACTACTGGTAACCTTTCTACTGATAGTATGCATTCATACTACTGGTAACCATTCTACTGGTAGTATGAATTCATACTACTGGTAGCCATTCTACTGATAGTATGCATTCATACTACTGGTAACCATTCTACTGGTAGTATGCATTCATACTACTGGTAGCCATTCTACTGATAGTATGCATTCATAGCACTTGTCAATTTTCATCTAAAAATAGTTTCACAAAAATAATTGATAAAAATAAATGATCTGAAAGTAACAGCATATATTGTACTATTAAAGATCCTTACCAATTTATCTACTCTAGAAACCACATGTATAAAATGAATGCAAAGATACATAATAGATAAAACTAAACAAGTTCAAGAAAAATAAAAAAAAAGGCAATTTAAGTCATTTTGCCAAATGTGATATTCACCTAAGTGAGACTGGAGACTGGATTTGGTAAAATTTTGTTAGAAAATAAAAAAAAACTAGAACAAACCTTTCCAAACTTTTTGCATTAGTGACACACTTTTCAAAAGTAATTTTTTTGTGAAAAACTCTTTTTTTGTTTGCCAACCCAAATATATAATTCAAAATGATATACATTATAAAAAAAAATAATGAAAAATTTAGTCAATAATTAAAAGAAGAAGAGATTATTAATTCAGTAAAGCACCAAGAAACACCAGTTTGGAATGACTTGAAACAGGATAATAATAAAAAATTATTACTGACTAGTAACTTTTTTAACATAAGTTGAGTAAATCAAACTGTGTACATGCAATCTTTCAAGTAGAAAAACAAACCTTTGAAATTCATTATTTGAAGTCATGGCCTTTATCTGGTTTTGAAAACTAACCTTGAGTACTCAGGAAAAATAGTCAACTGCTTCAACTACAAGGCAGCCTATCACTTAGAAGTCAGTTATTTTGTATTATATTTGACATCATAATGCAGACCTTGCCTTTCCTTGCATGGCAGAAAAAAAGACAAGCTAGTTTCACTCTGAAAACTTGCACTAAAATCCAATAATTTTCAAGATAATTATAATTGATAAATAATATCCATTTCAGCCATCCATTCAGAAGATAGAAAAGAAAATAAAGCATGAGGGGAAAAAGGAGAAAAGATCATTGATGTGTTAAAAAATTGATTTCCCATGAAGAATTGAGCCAGAAAAATGAAAACAAAGAAGAATCATTAACAGTGAGAAGCATAAATTGAAATAATTGAAAAATATTCAGAACAAATACATTTTAATTTTTTGTTTTTTCTTCATCAACATCAGTGCTAAAATTGTTCACATATATATATATATATATATATATATATATATATATATGAAGAAAAATATATGGAAAAAACAAACAAAAATCCTAATATGCAATTATGCTGTTTTAATGTTAATATAATGTCAACGTCGGACGTTTCGGTCTAATAGACCATCTTCAGGACATATTCATAAACCATAATTAACATCGACCATATTGACATTATATTAACATTAAAACAGCATAATTGCATATTAGGATTTTTGTTTGTTTTTTCTGTATATTTTCTTCATACTGTCAGATCTATATCCATATATCTTTATATATATATACATATATATATATATATATATATATATATATATATATATATATATATATAGTATGGTATTTAAAACAATATGAAAATGAATATATGGTATTTAAAAACAATATGAAGACGAATATCCTTAAAATACATATAAAATGTACACACATGTGCATACATACATATACACACACACACACACACACACACACACACACACACACACACACATATATGCATGAATATACCCATATATATATACACACACACACACACACACACACACACACATATATATATATATATATATATATCTTTTCACATTTAACAAATAAAAGATGAATTGCATTAATGTTTGCCAGGGTAATCATTTTTCTATATAGTTCATTAGTTTGAGGCCTACATCAGGGTGGCAGACTTCTAATGTGAATATCCTCATTTTGGCACAGATGACCCACAGCTATCACACCTGTACTCTGGTTGACTGGTAGGTGTAATCATCACTGTCTTATCGGAAAAAAATACAATTTTTAGATGATGGTGATGTAAATATTAAGAATGTTTTTCCAGCCCAAATTGAATTTTAGAATAGTTTGTTGACTATTTCTTCCACTGAGTATAAAAACTGACTAAAATTTTCCTGGTCACCATAAATGTTCCATCTGAAATAATGTTTTGATACATGATTATATATTTTTTCATGTATTCGGGCAAAATGTTCACCTTTTGCAATAAAATCTTGAAATTAATGTGGAACAAACAATTCAAAACAACTCCCCAATCATTGCAGAATAAAAAATCTTTCTACAAATGTTGCTGCATGCTTAAGGTATATGAACAATACAAAAGGGAAAAGTGTCTTGCTTTTTGTAGAGTTTGTAGATGAATATGCAGTCTTCAGTGGTGACATCTAGATTTAAAAATGGTGCAAGAGCACTTGAGTGTCTGCAGGATATGTATTCTGAAAAACTTTTCTAATATCACCGCCATCATTAATGGTGATAAACTTGCCTATAAACTGCTTTGTCAAATGAATGTGATAGAATTGACAGTATCAGTTGATGATAAGTCAGAAATATACTTACAGGAAGAGGTTCACCCAGAAAAGTGCTGGGTCAGTGCCCTTTGGTATGTTGTGGATTTGAATCAATCCACAAAGAAAAAGACAAGAATGGAGTTTAAATATAGAAAATAGAAAATATTTATTTTTGTGTTTTTTCAACTAAACTTTTTGTAGTGTATATGTGTATTACAGTTCTTTAAATCCTTGTTTGTAGTCATTTATTAAGATAAAAAGAAGTGCGATTTTTTTTGCATGTATGTGTGAAGACAGAGGCAAGGGAGAAAGTGGGGAGGAAACTGTAAGTGTCATATAGCTTAGGTGAGTCAGTGTGTAAGTGTTACATAGCTTGGTGAGGAAGATGGGTGAATGAGTAAGGGAATTACTTTTAAGCAGTGGTGTTGTAAATCTGTTGCAGTATGTTGCTGCTCCTTCTTCTTACTGCTTCTCTGGTCAAGAGACTTAGCTTATGTACTCTTCAAAGGGATCATAAAGCATATTTTTTTTATTGTTGGCAGTAACACAATCCATTGGTTGAAAAATGTTAAATATTTATTTTCAAAGGATTAATTTATTAACTGGAAGAATGTGTGAATCCTTCAACTCAGAAATCATTTTTTTGTCATCTGGTGTTTGATTGTCTTCATGCTTATTTTTGTCTTTGCTCCACAGGTATACCAAAATCTTAATAAAAAACAACATTCCCCACAAAAGAAAAGCAATTTTCGATCAAGTGCCTCATTGCTACCTTCAAGGAGAATTTTGAAAAACTCATACTCTCCTTATTTTATATTTTGACCAATATATATCATTATGAAAAAGTTTTATTTTTGTGTTGATAGGTTATAAAGATGCAAAATTTGAAATCCACCAAAGAATTCTTGGATTATTTACCCATTAATAGTATGTTATACACAGTGTGATCTTCAAAATCAGTCTTTGTTTTCTTTGGATATATGTATTTTATTGAATATGCCAGACAACAAAAATTTGCTGCCTAAATATACATTTATATATATAAATTGCCATCCACAGACAGACTGTTTTGCTGTATCTTCAGTTTGGCTAAACATCCAATGGCATCCAAGCCAGGATCGAAATCCGATCGATTTGGCATCAGTCAGATATCCTACCCCAAGGCTATCATTGCACAGCAGAGAGAAATGGAAATTTTAATTTTATTGTATGCTATATTTATGGATAAGAGTGCATAATATCATGGGCAGAGCATGTGTGTATATAAGAGTGGACACTGAGGTCAACAATGAGTGGCGATAGTCTGCTTCATCCTTGAATGCAATTTTCAGGCCATATGCATATGTCTCTGTGTATACAGCTATTTCTCACATCATAACATTTGGTTAAAAAACTGGATAAAATAAATATTAAAAAAACTTGAATTAAAACCCCTTTGATATGTGCACCCACTGTAGATCGTCCGATGATTATAATAATCAGTTTTATTGATTTATAACATTTATTTGATTACAACTTTGCAACTCTCTTGACCATCATTCTAATCATTAAGAATCAAAAGACTTGTTAAGCCACTTAACTACTTTCTTTGATCAGAAATTGTTAGACTTTTAATCCGTCTCTTCTGCTCTTCAGCTTTGACTCAAAATTCCATCATCTAAGAACTGTTAATCTTAATCCCTCTCAGACTGTCTTGGATTTATAGTGATGGCTGTCAATCTAAATTTTTCAGTATGTATGCAGCTAACATTGATGTATTGAACAAAATCTTTTTCTTGTTTCAAGAAGATAAACTGATAACTGAAAAGACATGAAATTCTTTAAAACTTCTAATCAGTTATTTCAAAAGCTTGACTTGATCCTTCATTTCTTAAACTTCAATTGCTTAACCTATTCTTCCTAATGATGCTGTTCAGAATTCATTTAATGCAATTAATTTGGAATATACTGTTATTATATGTGTTATATAACTGAATCTGGATTAGAGTTTTTATATTCTATTTTGAAACCATTTAAACAAGTTATTTAGAAAGTTTACTTCCTTTTATCAGTGATATAAAATAAAGTTTAAATATAGATTTTATAGCTATCTATTAAGCACAGTTACCCATTAAGGATCAAATTCACTACTTCAGTTACCCAGTAAGGATCAAATTCACTACTTCAGTCACCCAGTAAGGATCAAATTCACTACTTCAGTCACCCAGTAAGGATCAAATTCACTATTTCAGTCACCCAGTAAGGATCAAATTCACTACTTCAGTCACCCAGTAAGGATCAAATTCACTACTTCAGTCACCCAGTAAGGATCAAATTTACTACTTCAGTTACCCAGTAAGGATCAAATTCACTACTCAAATTCACTAATGATGAATACAAGGTTTTTAACCATTAAACTATTACAAGGTATCTGAAGAGGTATTTCATATTCTAGTTGAAATTTATTAACTATTCTTTTGTACTTGTAATGAATTTTAAAAAATAATCTTTTAATTAATCACAAAGAATGTTTTCCGAGAATTAACTTGGTTTTGGTGGACTATTGAAACAGTCATTTTGAAAAGCAGCTGAATGACCTGAAGATTTGAGTTTATTTTACACAAGGATTCCATAAACAGAAAACCATATAATTCAGGTTTCAGAATAAATTTTGTATTTTTAAAAATGATTGGAATATTACTTTGCCCATATTTTGCATACCACTTCTTAACATTTTTATTTCCATTTGCAATATTTAGATCTTTGGGAATTGATTCCAGAAAACTATTTTTCTAGATATTGAATAGAAACATTTCCTAATGAAAAAACGCAAGAAACTCAAGAAAAAAAAAATAATCTCTAAACATATTTGTGTTATTTTTTTCCAATCCTAAAATATTAAAACAAACTCTGAGTTGAAGTATGATATTGTCTTTTCTGAATCTAAGCAATTCAATAAAGAAATTAAAAAAAAAAACCCAAATCAGATGAGTCTAAATTTAAAATACATGAACAGGAATATGGAAGTGAAGCAATACAAATTGCTACAGCCTGCATTTTGCAAAAGGTACTTTAGGTACAATTTTGAAATTGGTTTTTAAAATTTTGAGTAATTAAGTTTCACTCCATTTAACATTTCGAAGCTCTGTTGCTGCACTGGAATAATAAAAGCAACCATTTGAATAACAGGATTTTTTGTCCATTTTTTTTTTTTAATTTAATGCAATGTCCCTTCAGGATGTGGCAAATCAAAATTTTCCACAGATTTTTTTAATATCAGTGAATTGCCATGCATTTTTAGGAAATTTGAGTGGTTTCCTATTGCTTTCTCTTAAAATGGTTGCCATCTAAGGCTCAGGATCCTAGTTCACCTTAGTATTTAATTCATAGCTGTGGTGAGAAGTTATGGTTTCATGCCTTTTAAAAAGAGCATTTATGAGAAAGTGAACTAAACAAATTAGCTCAGAATTTGAACTTTGCTTGCAGATTCCACTTTCCACATCAATATCTGTTGCAACACCAGCACATCCTGAACAAGGAGAAAAATTGCAAGATTTTATGTTGGAATTCAGACAAAATTCTTTTATTATTATTATTATTATTTTTAATCAGTAAATATTTTCTTCTAGATTTAAGTCTTATGGATTTAGCCCATTTATTCTATAATCCAAAAATTCTTTGACATTTTGGAGAAAAGATTTTTGGAGATTTTTATTCTATTTTTTCCAGTTTCTTTTTTTTTTTTCTATATCCAAAACACCGAAGAATTTTTTCTTTTGCAGATTTTAGCATTTTCTTTTTTTCTGTTTTATTCAATTGAGTTATTATCTGGTATTTCTTCTCCCTTTCACTCATTCTCTCTCACTTACACACATACATACACAACTAGATAGATAAATAAATAAAGCTATATATATATATATATATATATATATATATATACATATATATACATATATATATATATATGAAGACAATATTATATATATATATATATATATATATATATATATATATATATATATATATATAAAGACAAAATATATACATATATAAATAACCATATATTTATATATTTATTTGCATATTGGTTTAACTATATATTTGTATGCATTATTGTAACAGACATACTTTTCTTTCTTTTTATGGAATATCTTTGATATTTTAAGATGATATATGATTACACTGTGATGTCTGGTAATGTGTGTCTGTATACAAATAAATATTTGGCATATGTATAAATATGTAATTATATATATATATATATATATATATATATATATATATATATATATATGTGAAGAAAATATACTGAAAAAACAAAAATTCTAATATGCGATTATGCTGTTTTAATGTTTACTGTCAACGTCAGACGTTTCGGTCTAATAGACCATCTTCAGGGCATATTCATAAAACATAATTAACATAGACCATATACAATTCAACATGAAGAAGACGATGTACATAAAAGCAATACCAATCCAAACAGATAACTGAAAGATCAGCATTCTGTTTAAAAATTGAAACAGCATAATTGCATATTAGGATTTTTGTTTGTTTTTTCAGTATATTTTTCTTCATACTGTCGGATCTATATCCATATATTTGATTACATATATATATATATATATATATATATATAAGTTGTTACAGAGAAAAATATAAAAGTCTACATACAATATGTAAAATTTTAATATGCAAGTCACGATTTTCATACTAAAATTGGTATTAATCATTGGTATTAATAATGTTAACGGAAGACTTGAAAACACTCATAATACTAACTTTAAGAGAATTTACCATGTGAAAGGTGTAAATTGGATGGAGCAGTACATGAAAGCTGATTTCAATGGAGAGCAACATTGGAGGCACTTAATGACTTGGTTAGAGGGTGACTTCTTGTTGGAAACAATAAAAAACAGTAAGAAGGTGGAGTAATGTTTTCTGCTAGTATTGTGGGTAATGAAATTATACTTCTCTTCAAAGTTAATGATAGTTCCAAAATAAATGCAAAGAATTATTGTACGTTCTTGGACAAGATATTTTTAAGCAGTACAGATCACAGCTAATAAGTTAACTTAAAGGGCATACGCATACACGTCAATGTTTCTGTAAAGCCGTCTATTGCCTAAAAGGACAGGTTTCAAAGACACAAAATCAATGCCCTCAAATGTCTCTTCTTATATTAATCTAATAGAAAACTTGTGGTTTATCATTAAAAGGGGATGTAGATGAGATGGTGGTGGGGAGGCAATATTCAAGCAAAGGAGATTTGAGGGAAATAACAGAACTACTGCAAATATTATTAAAATGTAAAAAGTAAAAATATTAACAAAATCAATGAATGGAAAACTGATAAAGGTTGTAGTATATCCAGGAACCAATACTAACTTATAAATAATAAAATAACAATTTATCCAGATTTTGTGTTAATATATTTTTCTCTGGCCTATGTCCTTTGTCTTGATTTATAAAATTGTGTGTTGCACTTAGTTTTGTTTGCATAATAAATCCTGATAACCAACAAAATATTAATATTTTTAATAAGAATTAATACCATATGTTAAACCCTCAGTGTCTATTGTTCATTTAAATAGAAACATGCCCTGAAAATTTTGCCAGCATCAGTTGTTTAGCACCAATTCCATTATGACAAAATTGAAATGCACAATAAAATCTGACATAGTGCATATATGAATGGTTACATTTATATAAAACTAATATTATGTATATATATATATATATATATATATATATATATATATATATATATATATATATATATATATATATATATATATATATATATATATATATATATATATATATATATATATATATATATATATATATATATATATATATATATATATATAGAGAGAGAGAGAGAGAGAGAGGAGAGGAGAGATAGATAGATAGATAGATAGATAGATAGATAGATAGATAGATAGATAGATAGATAGATAATTTTGCATTACCTACAAATATTAATTTATCTAAAAAGGAAAACGGTAGATTATATTGGCACATAGAAATTTGGTTAATGTTATTTAACTCTTGTGTATAGCTATTTTAAACCTTTTTATTTTTTCATTTGGGACATGGATGGAAAGATACACTTTGTGCAAACAAGTTGATTGACAGGTATATTTATGGAGGTTATCCTGATTGGCACTGTTCACTTTTAAAAATATCATGGTAAAATAAGTTTCTAAAATTGATATCTATCTGAGTCATATACATCTACTTAATAGACTTCTCCAACCTGTCAGATATTCAAGAGCAAATGTAGCTACATTGATTTAAAAAATATATCCTTGTTTAAGGACAATTAAAGAAATTAATAGATATACATGCACTGGTCTCTTTAGGTATAGTTTTCTTGCACTTTTTGTTGGACTTCTTTTGCCTTTAGAATTATTTCTGTTATTCATGACATGAATTCAACAATATTCTGGAAGTACTCTTTTGAAATATTGGTACCATGTTAAAGGTATTCTATGGAATTGCATCCTAGGTAGGCTGTGGTATTCAAATAATCTTTTATGATATCAAGGGTCCCAATATATTTTAAATAAGCTTTTATTGGTATCAAGAGATCCAGCATTTGCCAAGAAAATATTCCCCATACCAATACACTAACAACAACCAAAACAACTGTTATAAGGTAGATTGGATCCATTCTTTTATTTCATTTATACAAAATTTTAGTTCTACCGTCTGAATATCACTGCAGAAATTGAGTCTCATCAGATTAATCTGTGTGTTTGAATCTTTGATTGTTCAATTTTTATAATCATTAGCAAATTGTAATCTTAGTTTCTTGTTCTAATCTAATAGGAGTGGCACCTTGCCCAGTCTTCTGCTGCTAAAACCCATTTGCTTCAAGGCTCAAAATGTGAATTTAGTGATGTTCTTCTGAATATCTCCATTCTGCAGAGATATTATTTGAGATATTGTTGCTTTTCTATCAGCTTGAATTAGTCTAGTCATTTTCTCTGACCTCTTTCATCAACAAATGATTCCCACCCACAGAATTGCCACTCATTGGAATTTTTTCTTTTTCTGACCATTCCCTCATAACCATAGAGATGGTTGTGCAGGAAAATCTAAGTAGGTCAGCAGTTTTTAAAATAATCATCATGAATGATTATCTTGCATTCAAAGTCACTTAAAATACCTTTCTTTATTATACTAATGCATAAAATGAAATTCAGCAGATTTTCATTACCATATTTAAATAATTATATCTATTAAATTGCTATCACATCATTGGTTAATTAGGAATTTCCATAAAAGAGAATTTTTATGTGTACTTAACTGGATGTGTGTGTGTGTCAAATTGGATGTAAGAAAAAGAAATGTCTGTATTAATGTTGATTACCTTAGCTTTACTTTGAAGAATGCAGTTTTTCTCCAGTTTAATGAATGATGAATTTCAGAAAATATTCATCATTCATCATAATTTAATTGCACATGCTTTTTGACTGAATTTAATTTTATATAGGTTGAAAACAGTTAATGACTATTTTTTGAAATACTGGGTTGGCCAACAAATTCATACTCTTTTGTCATTAGATGACACTAAGCATATTTAATTTTAACTGATTTCATTTGAACAAAATTGCTTTTGATTATAATGTAGCAAGAAGCACTTTTTTTTTTAAATTGTCAGAATTGGTGCTTCTGTTTTTGACATTGAAGATAAAAGATAATAAATATTCTTTACATATTTTCCTATTTTGAGAAAGGTAAGACTGCAATGCTAAGACAAAAATTGTGCAGAACATAATATGAATGACAGAATGTATCAAAAACTTTTTACAAAGTTTCATTCAGTAGATGTTTTGCTGAAGAATTCTGAGCATTCATGTTCATGCAGACCACTTGATGCTGATAATGATCAAATCAAAGAATTACTTGTGCATAATCAGTCTTATAGGATGCTAACTTATTCAAATTTTCCAAATCAAGTGATAAAAATTATTTGAACCTGCTTAATCATGCTAGCTGCTTTGATGTATGGCTCCCACAAAAGTTAAAAAGAAAAACCTACTGGACTGTATTTTAAGTGTTCTGTTTATAGAAAAATTGTGATGGATGATGAAAATAGATTACTTTACAACAATATAGAATATAAAAGATTATAATGTTACAGTTTTTTTGTGTATATGTATGTACATATATAACTAGTGAGTTGGTCCAAATGCCTTGACTTGCTTTATAGTCTACCAATAGAAGGTTAACCAATCAAAACACGCAGAACATTCTATCCGTCATGTATAAAGGTGGCCATTTTTGTTCACTCTACCCGAATGTCCTTTCCAGTTTGTCAGGCGAAGAGAAACAGAAGGAAGAACTATGCTCTGCTACTTTTATCGAAATATCCACTGCTAACCTGAACAATGCTTTCCTACTGTCTTCAAAATATTCACTGCTAACCTCTGGATTCTATACTCGAAGACAACTGTCATGATGTATAACATATAAAGCATGCAAAATAACATCTACTAATTATACTAAAGTTAGGTCTTATCCAAAGTATGAGGATAAGTCAAAAATTATTTATACTTTCACCATAACATGTCTTTAGGTTTATCACAATGCTTTCTGTTCGTGCGTGCTTATAGTTGGTACTCTTGTGGTCATGTGATCAAAGTCGGAGCTTGATCGTGCCAGTTTTCTTACTGCTGTTACAATGTAAATATAGCTGCTCCACTAGCAGCATGCACTAAGATGGAAAAAAGAGCAATGATCTAAATCTATAGAGAACATGATACTTCATTGATGATAATGTGCCAGTTTGTTATTGCCATCGCTTGACCTTGCTGAATTCCTCATCAGTAGTGGAAGTTGACAGGCGTCCTGCTCCTTCTTTGTTCATCATGCTTGTCTGGCTAATTTTTAAATTCTTGATCCACTCATACACAATTCTACACATAGTAGTGCACAGTCACCATATTGTGTTAAAAGCCTATAATGAATTTCAGCCCCTGACACAACTTCTGACCAGAGATCACTGCTCTTTGTTCTTCCTTGGTATACACTGCAACTGGAGTGGCCATGTTTACTCTCTAACATCAGCAAGAAAACTAGTGTGATCAAGCTGAAACTTTGATTTTATGACCATAATAGTACCAACTAAAAGCACACATTAACAGAAGTCAGTGTAACAAACCTAGAGATAAGTTATGGAAAAAGTGTGGATAATGTTTTACTTACCCTCATAGTTGATGCTTTGTATATAGAAATGGTGGAAGGGTGTCTTTTACAGTGTACTAACCATTTGAAACAAATGCTACTTACAATTTATCAGACTGTAATTATTAAAAAGAATCTATTTAAGAGAAATATTGTAATATTTCATCAATGTTTAATAGTGTTTTATTGGTGACCAGGCAAGAAGAGTAGTAAATTAGGAAGAAAGTTTTCACTTCTCCAAATGATTCATCTGATATAGCACTTTTGGATTACTATTTATTCTGGTCTGTAGAAAAATACCTTAAAGAAAAAAAAAAAAAAAGTTTCCCCTCCCTATCCAGATTCATAATACTTGCATTTTAGTTTAGTGAAGTAAGTTTTATCTTACATTGTTTCAAATTAGTGTTCACTTAGTTTTTGTAATACAACTTGTAAGGGATATTTAGTTTCAAACGTTTGTGGCTTAAATCTTGTTGGAATATTTTTTTAAAAATTTTGCTAAAAGTCAACTTTTAAAAACTGAATTTTTAATTAAACAAAGGTTGCTTCATGTCAGGTTATTAATATCCTACAATCTTCCTGATAAATAGTATATCTGTATACCAATAGAATCTCTTTGGTAAGATGATACAAATACCCACGTTATGATCTATCTATCTATCTATCTATCTATCTATCTATCTATCTATCTATCTATCTATCTATCACATCTATCTATCACAGCCTATTCATTATCTATCTATCTATCTATCTATCTATCACAGCCTATTCATTATCTATCTATCTATCTATCTATCTATCTATCTATCACAGCCTATTCATTATCTATCTATCACAGCCTATTCATTATCTATCTAAATATCTATCTATCTATCTATCTATCACATCTATCTATATATCATATTCATTATCTATCTATCTATCTATCTATATCTATCTATCTATCTATCTATCTATCTATCTATCTATCACAGCATATTCATTATCTATCTATCTATCTATCTATCTATCTATCTATCTATCTATCTATCTATCTATCTATCTATCTATCTATCTATCACAGCCTATTCATTATCTATCTATCTATCTATCTATCTATCTATCTTGCACAGATATGCACATATATAAAAAAAATACATATACATCTCAGTTCATAGATAAACATACATATTATATAAATATATATATATTGCTTTTAGTATGCATGCCAGTAATTATATAATTATCACCAAGCTATAAATTTATAAATGCGTTCCTATTTATTTTCCTCTAGACTTGCTTTGTGGCTGATAGTGAAGCATTTGATTCTGGTGCTTTCTTCAAAAAACTAATTATTCACAAATGACTTTCAGCTTAGTTAGGCTTTCACCACATGGAAAATATATGTAAACAATCTTCTTATAGTTTTGCAGTCATTACATTTGTACCCTCATAAATCCACAATAACTACATTGTATAAAATATTTATCAGTCTGTCTCATTTTCTTCATAAAAGAAATATTTATAGCACAAATCAGTAGAATGTTTATCAGGAATGTGTGCAGTTAGAGTTTGAGCTTTGGTAAATTTTAGAGGATGATCTTCAGAACCATTGACCATAACTATAACTAATGGATGCAAAACAATCTTTTTTGTTACTTGGAACTGACATATCTGTGAACTGATAAAATCCATAGTAAACTCACCATTGAAATTTATCTCTCAGCAGATGCAAAATCATATACATATTAAGATATCTGTCTGCATATATAGAATAATTTTAGATTGTATCTAATTATGCTTTTAAATTACTCATAACCTCAGTATCTGAGAGATTCAAAAGGCCAATTAATCAACCAAATTTTCTTAAACATTCAATATCTACTCTACTTCTTGCCATTCATTGCTTCTTGGAGGGGCATAAGATCAGAATTAATCAATGAAAAAAACATGTATTAAAATGTTTCTGAGTAATGATTTTAAACTTTGAATGATTCAAATTTAAATTTAATTAATATTTTATACTCACCATATCACATATATTTTCTGTTTCTCTAAGATTGCAAATAAAAAATGAAAGTGCATATAACATAGAACATGTACACAACAATTTAATAAAATATTGCAAATAATGTACAGATCTCTTTCCATTAACCAAAATATATGCAAGCAAATTTATACATACATGCACATGCACGCATATATTTAAATCAAACAGAAAATCCAACAGAAACAGAAACATCATCTGTTTCAATCTATCATAAAATAAATTGTGTAAAAACTAATATTGGTAAAATGTTTATCAAAACCGAAGACAAATACTTCCCAAAATCAAGTAAATTGCACAAAATATTCAACAGAAATATTCTAATAAAAGCTGCCTCAAAAAACATGCTACAAATGATAAAAAACGCAAAAGCAAAATCAGCAGTACACCGCAGCACCCATCACACCTACTTGTAACTACAAAACAAAGCATTCATCTAAACAGTAACTGCCTACAAATGAATGTAATATACCAAGCTACTGTAAGATCCAAAGGAAATGTAAAAACTATTTCAGAATAATAGAAGGTTCCTGAAAACATGAAGCTATTCATACAAAATATCAGAGTCGTCACCGAATTGCATTCAATCAATTCCAGTAAAAATAAATTTTAAAATTTAATTCATAATTGCATTGATTAATTTATATGATTATGCAATATGCTGAATTAAATTTATCCAACATATTTAATATCTCTTTATCTATAAATTGTGAACATTAAGTAAACTGAGAACATGTTCACATTGCTAGAAGTGAACTTCTAATATCTGAGCATTTTCCATTACATTCTCCATTTCCATTTGTAACATCAGCACTGATTGACAAAGCTGTCAAGAAGAGGAAATGTTTAAAGGCAATTGGCCCATCTGGTGGTGGTGTTGAAATGCTGAAAGCATCTGGTGAAAAGGCATTGAGATGCTTATGTTACTCATGGAATCAGTTTTCAGTAGTGGTGTGATCCAAAGTAAGTGGAAGAAGAGCTTCATTCTCACCCTCTACAAGGAGCAAGGGTGACACCCTTGGACGGAGGCAACTATAGAGGCTTCAAGCTCACTGATGAAGTGATGAAACTGCTCAAACTTCTGCATCAGACAAATAAATGATCAACAACAATGAAATGCAGTATGGTTTTGTGCCAGGGCGAAGCACAACTGACACAATTTTCATCTGAGCTTCAGCTGCAGGAGAAATTCATAGCTGCTGTGAAACCTTTCTTATTTGCCTTTGTGGATCTGGAAAAGGTGTTTGATCATGTTTCAAGGAAGGGCCATGAGAAGCCTTGAAGATTGGGCTATTTGTGTGGTTCAGGGCATTTCCTGGAGTTGAGTTAGTGTCAATGGCCAATATAGCAGGGAAGGCAGTGTTAGTGTTGGTGTTCATCAAGGCTCAGTCTTGAGACCACTACTCTTCATTCTTGTGTTGAAAGCACTCTCTTGGGAGTTCCACACTGGTGTACTATGGGAATTTTTATATACTAATGACCTTGTGTAAATCGCTGATACCCTGGATGAATGTGCTGCCAAGCTGAAAACCTGGAAGGTGAGCATGGAGAGCAAGGGGCTCTATGTCAAGATGAAAAAGACCAAGTTTATGATTTCTGATGTTGGACAATTTTCAGGAATCTAGTTCAATTACTTGTGCTGTCTGCTGCAGTAGAGTGGGTACAAATTTGATCTTGTGCACCAAATGCAACACCTGGGTGCACAAGAAATGCAGTGGCATAACTGATAGGTTAACAGACCTACCAAATTACATCTATCCTAGATGCCATGGTGAAGCATGTCCTATTGATGGCAGGCCCACTGCCCAAGTCATTTTGAATTGTTCAAAAATGGATATTGAGTCCTGTTTCTGTTATCTTGGAGATATCCTCTGCACAGGTGGAGGTTGTGAGCTCGCCATTATAACCAGGTTCTTTGTGGCTTGGTAGAAATTCAAAATGCTCCTACCCATTCTCACATCCAAACATGTATTGTTGATAACTCATGGCAAATTGTTCTCTGCATGTGTACAATCTGCACTATTCCACAGCAGTGAGACTTGGGCACCAAGTGTCTCGGTCTTGTGGTGATTCTGCCACAGTGATCACTTGATGATTCACTGGATTTGTGGCACCAAACTTAAGTATGAAACTCCTTCATCCAAGTTGTTAACAAGGCTTGGTATTAAGAATATGACATTAGTGCTATGCACCTGTCATATTACATGGTTTGATCATGTCTATCAAGCTTCATCATGCACCAGAACTGTCTCAGAGGTCAGGGTTTCTGGTTACAGTGTTTGAGGTATATCTAGGAAGGCATGAAACTGCATTGGAAGGGATAGATTTCCCACATTAGTCTGCTTGATAGGGATGCTTGGAAAGAAGGAGTGAATGCTAGCTGACTGTTGCCTACCCCAGTCACAGGGAAACCCGCAGCAGTATAATCAAAGCTCAGGATCTTGACTTGACTTGACTTTCCATTATATTATAAGCACAAACATATCTATTTCATGACTATTAATGGATACAACAGTCAACTGCTATTATTCTGTAAATGTAAAAAGAGTGAATTGTATAAATATTCATTCTTTCTTTTCTGTCTACTATTGTTGCATACCAGGACAAAGCCAAATATCAAAATGACCGAAGCTAAAACAAAATGTATGGAATACATGATTCAATGAAAGAGATTTTATTGGTAATCAAAACCAAAATCTAAGGTTTGCTTATTGTTAATTCATACCACTTCTAGAAAAAACAATTCTCACTATTTTTAAAACTGACAATATTCAACTGATGATGCGATTAAGCATCAAAATATTGATAAAATATTTATTAGACATTTTTGTTTGATAGCAAAATATTGATTGTCTTCACATTTGTTTTAGGTATTATTTTCATCCTTCATGTTTTAAAGTTGTCAGATGGACATTGTTATAGTGAATGCCTTTGAGCTCAAGTTTTATTACAGCAAGGCATGAATTAAAATGAGTGACAATGAATTTGTTTACAGCCTCTAATAATCTCTGCAGAATAGTTGTAAGGGAAATAGAAGCAGCATATGTTAGTTTATATGTTAGTTTATTGATGTCAGTGTTGATTAATCAGTTTTGTTCTTATGTTTTCACTTTTCATTGTGTAACACAATTTTATTCTTGGGGCAGAAACCATTATTTTTTATATGCTTACACCTAGACAGTATGGAAATGGCTAATATTTCCTTCAAACTTTGTTTTTTGTAACTAGGATAATGATATTTCTGAAAGTTACTTATTCCCATTGGGAAAACTGGTGAATGTGAACATTCTTGTTCACTCAAAGTAGAACAAAATGACATATGATTCAAAAGTGGCATTTATTTATTCTAGGATTACACAAGAACATTCTTGTTCACTCAAAGTAGGAACAAAATGACATATGATTCAAAAGTAGCATTTATTTATTCTAGGATTACACAAGAGCGACCACAAAGAATTTAGAATTGTGTAGTTTTTTTGTAATTTACACTTATACTGTAAATTACTTTCACAAATCAGCCCCCAAATATAGTTTGTCATGTTTTTGTTATATGATCCATGGTAGCCATGTTCAAAGTTCAGTGGTGCAGTCACTTACTTCTCTGAGTATGCATCCATGTTCTCCTTGAATTTATCAAAATAAGAATCAAGGATATAGACTTTGAGGGACATCCCACAGTCAATTTTGCTGGAGTTTTCCAATTTTTGCAACAATCTGCACATAGTTTTTAACCTTGTGATTCCACAGGAAGCACTGAAGGACTGCACCAAAGCTGTTCCATACTGCTTTCTTCATCCTGGTGGGGTTCTTGGGGAATTCCTTGCACTCTATAATCATTTTTATTTGTTGTCTGACGATGACACCAGCTTAGGACGTTTGCCATAGACAACTTAGGGAAGAAGTTTTGCAGGTACTTGAAGGCTGCAAACTCCTTATCTAGACAGTATTTACATTAGTCGGACTATTGACCTCATCTTTGTCGCCATATTTGTCACAACGTTTCGGCCGTTGTACGCTCCGGCCTTCTTCAGGTGGTTGGAATTTCAAACTGAACCCTTTATTTCGATCACTGGGGTAGACTGTTCTAGTTCCACGTGCCATGTTTGATGGATGTAAGTTATCAGTTATCTCCTGCTAATTTTCCCTCTGAAAGTTCTCCACTGCCTTAACCAGGAATTGAACTCACCTTCTTTGGGTCTGTCACTGGATCTAACCAACGCCTTTATCCACTGTGCCATGTGTCCTATGGTTTCAAATTGTTTTGTAAGGCCCAAATTTAAGTGCTATGGAGGAAATAATACTTACTGGAGATTCAGCAGTGTATCCCATTTGACATTGTACTTGAGCTTGATCCACTGTGACCAGTCCCACCTGCGGTAGTGTACTACAGTGCCCCTGCTGTCCCAAAAGCAAAGATAACATGGAAACTTGATAAAACCACCTTGGAAACCCATCAGGAAGAGCACCATTTTGAATTCTTCAATAACCTCCAGACCATAATCTTTATATTTCAAGGCATCTAGCAAAATCTTGACACTGCTGTATTCCTCTTTGAGCTGCACTGAATGAGCCAGAGGAAGAGAAAAATATATATTCCTGTTATGAAGCAGCATGACATTGAAGCTCCTGAGTGAGCTGTCGAGGAATAGCCACCACTTGCTGTGATTACAGATGATTCCAATTACCTCAAAACAGACCAGTCATATTGTGGCAGAAGCAAAGTCCATCTTGATGGGTGAAAAAGCTTTAAAAACACGGTGATGCTTTCTCTGACTGCACATTTTCACCTAACAAATTCTTCTGCTTGAGTCTTAACATCAAAAGCTCGGTATTGGGCTTTGTGAGAACAATATCTCTGATCAGGTTGTTGAGGTCTTTTTTATTGGGCTTTGTGAGAACAATATCTCTGATCAGGTTGTTGAGGTCTTTTTTATTGGGCTTTGTGAGAACAATATCTCTGATCAGGTTGTTGAGGTCTTTTTTATTGGGCTTTGTGAGAACCTCCGATCAGGTTGTTGAGGTCTTTTTATTGGGCTTTGTGGAGAACAATATCTCCGATCAGGTTGTTGAGGTCTTTTTTATTGGGCTTTGTGAGAACAATATCTCCGATCAGGTTGTTGAGGTCTTTTTTATTGGGCTTTGTGAGAACAATATCTCCGATCAGGTTGTTGAGGTCTTTTTTATTGGGCTTTGTGAGAACAATATCTCCGATCAGGTTGTTGAGGTCTTTTTTTGAGAACAATATCTCCGATCAGGTTGTTGAGGTCTTTTTTATTGGGCTTTGTGAGAACAATATCTCTGATCAGGTTGTTGAGGTCTTTTTTATTGTGGTGGTATGGGTTTCTTTCCTCATCTGTGTCTCTTTAATCTGGGTCAATGATTTCATTCTCTCCTTAATCGCTGTTCTCTTCTGAAGATGACTGCTCTCTTTTTGAAGGAGTGGGTATGGGGAGCTGAGTGCAGTGTGACACTGAGGAAATGGATGACAGAATGTCAGGATATATGATAGCAGACACATTCTTCCAGCTTGATGTATGGTAGGGTCCACTATGCAGAAGAAATAATTGCTTGAGTCATCTGTCGGTTCCCTCCAAATCATGGGATTGCAAATTTCATGGATCGATTTTCTCCTGTCCAGGTCACAAAAGCAAAGTTTGAAGGAAATAATAGTAATTTCCTTTGCATTCTAGACAGAAGTAATTAGGAAATAACACTTACTGTCCAGAGACAAAAAGTCAAAATTGTGTTACACAATGCTTTATGTAGATATACCACACTTAATGCAAATTAATTTAACAAGTTTCCAAAAAATTTCATTTACAAATCTTCTATTCTCCATCATCAAATCAAAGACTTCTTTGATTAATATTCTGTTTATTGCTTGCGTTATTATTGCTCTCTCCATTTTTAAGAAAAACCTCTCCTTTCCACAAATCAATTCAAAGTTTTTCTGAAGATAGTGAGGAGGCTTTGTTCATAATAATCTGGAATTTTATCTTCTAATTATTTGCCAATATCAGTTTCCTGTGGAGAACCTTTTACACTTAAATAATAGAAAAACTGTTTTTCATTTCTTGTTCCTTTTCCAGTATCACATATTTCTTTCCTTTTATCTTACACAATTCATCTAACATTTCTTCCTTTGTCATCATTACATTGTAATATCATCATCATTATCATCATCATCATCATCATCATCATTATCATCATCACCATCTATTACTTTACTTTCAGGAACAGATTTTTGTTCTTTTTTCATATTATTCCTTGTTCTAATTCTTTCAAAGAAGTGTTTTTTCTTTTTATTATAGAATTAACATTTCATGATTTTAGTCTTATTATTGACTTTCTTTTGCATTGTTATTATTATCATCTTTTAACATACCAATTATCATTATTAGTTGCATATTTATACCAAAGCTTATCTAATGATCATTGCTGAAACTAAGTGCCAATGTCTCCTCAAATCTTCTGCAATATGTTTAGTATTCTTACTGACCTCAGCAATGTTTACTGTAGTCAAAATGCTCTAGTTACTTTGCAAGGGTCTTTGGAATTGTTCCAGTGATCCAGGCTATGACCATCGCCTTCAGAATCTTCTACTTTTACTGCATAATAGCAAAATATTGATATTTATCTATTTTCTGATCTCTGATTTTCTTTCTCTAGTTCACAGAAATGGCAATTTGACAGATTTTACTTAATGTTGTCATAGTGATTGCCTTTGTTTGAGCCCAAGCCTTCATTATACCAAAGTATGAATTAAAATCCTAGTGACAATGAATTAGTTTACAGCCTCCAATTATCTCCACAGAATAGTTGTAGGGGAAATAGAAGAAGTAGACGTTAGTTTATTGATGTTATTGTTGAATTGACTAATCCATTTGACTCCCATGCTTTCTCTTCTTGGTTTCATTTGATCATCTCTATCTATAAAAGGCAGGATGTGTGTGTGTAACAAATGCATGCCACAATTTTCAACAGATTTGCACCAAAATTTACATGCACATGCTCCAAGTTAGCAGGAAGGCCAAGACCAACTTTGCATTTCCCAACTCCCATTGATAGTGGAAATAATCAGTTTTTTCATGCTTCTACGTCAGTTTTCATGTAGTTTGTGGCCATTTTCTACTGGCCAGAGTGAGAGCCTATAGCTGGCTGCCATAGGCAGAAAGATTCTATTGGCCAGCATGAGAGCCAACAGCTGACTGACACAAATGTTAACTAGCATGCTAGCATGCAAAAAAATCGATAGCTGCATTCATCACAAGTGGGAAAAATTTAAATCTGCATGGCACTTTACTCCAATTGGCTCATTCGCTTGCTTAAACTCAACGTTGATTCTGATTCCGCAGAACTGGGTTGGGTGTGAAAAACTATTTGTTGTTAACATTTTTTTTTCATTTGGTTTTTCCAATTATGAGTCCTTTTTTTAAAGCTGTTCGTTTTGTGTTCATTTTGTTTAATTCTTTTTTTGTAACAGATTTGATGTTTACTATAGAGCTTAGAAAAAATTCGCAGTGTGAGATAGGCAAGAAGTAAGGCATGTAGCAACATCAGCATGGCAAAGGGCATTCCTTTAAAGGAAAGGAAGGGCAAATATATTTTAAGTTAAGTGATATCAATTGCTGTATGAGTCGTACGATTTTTGAATCAAGCACGGGCAACGCCGGGCCATGCTGCTAGTAAGTTATAATCTTACTTCAGAATCTTAGTTTCTTTTCATATTTCAGTCAGAGTTACTGCTTTGTACACATGCTATTTGCCTGTATATCTGAAATCAAATCATTTGCACAATTCTCAGTGAAACATTAACCTTATCCAACTATGATATATAAACTATTTGAGAGTTCATATCTCTACTCAAAAAAGTAACATTTACTATTTTCCAAAGTTTTTATCTGTTTTTAACAGAATGTAGTTTCTTTTTCTTTTCTTTTGTATTCTTATTATTATTTACTGTTTCCAAATTAATATCTCATTTGCATTGCCATATCTAGTTTATTTTATTCATTACCTGTCTTTTGATTTCCCTATTTTTAGCTGTGCTTTCATCATAGCTTTTTATTTTTCTTTCATCAGAGTCAATTTTCAGTCTTCATTCTGTATTTTTGTTAGTCATTTTATGTAAGTTTGAAAGCTTCCAGTATATGTTTGAGCCAATCTTTTGTAGAATGAACTTCTGGCTCCATGCTTTCCAGTCAACTTTAATCTGCAAAACTTTAAATATAATGTCAATCACTATCTACTGTCTTCTTGATTACTCTTTTCTTTTTTCTACTCATTACTAATGTTTCTGTTTCTAATTCCTCCATCCCTTGCATCTTAGTGGCTGTACTGCCTTGCTTGGAGTGATACCAATTAAAAAAAGATATTAAATAAATTCATAACATCACTATTCACTTATCAAAATATTTTCTGAAATTATCTATGATCATATACCATCTTCCAGGTACACTGTGTATTCCATCATGAAAAATAACATCAGTTGTAAATTCTTTGGGGAGTTTTCAGGAGCTTGAAATTTTTGGAAACATTGAATACACAAGGAATGGTGCATAGAACAAAATAAGTGATTGCTTGATTGTGATAGTTTTGGAGAATACGTATGTGAATGAATTTCCATGATAATTTGTTGTATTATATTTCCAAAGTGAGAGCAGGTGTTGTTATAACTGCAAAATTAAAACACAACTTGCTTGTTCAGAAAAAGGTGTTTGCAATTTCAATGCACCATTCAAAAAAGTTAATTGTTGCCTGCAGCAAGTCATAATCTGTTCAGGTTTCAGCAATTCATAATAAAGAATTTTATTTAAAGCCAATCAATTATAAACAAGAACTTACATCCTAAATCTTGGTTAGATTAAAATGTTGAAGGTTATACTTGATTTTGCAACAATGCTTCTTGTTTTGAATTTTCATAAAAAAAAATATTGCCAAAATGTTATCTTGTCCAAAAATGATTTTTTTCTGAGTCAGGCAATTGAAAGACAAACGTTAAAATTCTGACTTATGTTGATCTCTGTAAATTCATATGAAACCAATTTTCCAAGTTCCAAAATTTTTCTATGGCTTCTAGTAGTTGATTGACTGTACAAGCAATAATAATCTGAATAAACTTCTAGAACATGTCTTAGATTTTGCTAACATTCTATAAAAGATGATGTTAAGAAATTTTGCCTTACTTTATATCTACATAATCTAACCTAATCAATTTTTCATTCTTTGCATGTCAGCATCATCTCTAGAGCTTTATGCACTGATATTGATTGCTTTATCTGCCAGTCCAATGATTTCAATTTCTCTTTTATCCATTTTAAGGCTGCAGTGTATCTAATTATACATATTGTTCATGTATTAATTCTTTTTATTGAATTAATTTATTGTCAAAATACTCCTTATTCTTTTAAAACACACTTTGATTAATCTATCTTCCATTTTGTACTGTTTTATACAATCATTTCCTAATATTGAAAATATTTCTACAGGTCATTCAATTTCCTGATTAAATTTTTAATTTTACTTCATTTCTTTCTGTTGATAGATGTTTTCTCTCATACAAGATTAAAACTGCATGTCTTTACTTCAATGTTTGTTTGAATATCCATACCAAAATCCTAGCTTAATTAACTTTTTCAGTTTCTCATCATCTATCTATATTATACATATCATATACATTAGGCAATTGAATTTTTCTGTTTTTCTGTTGAACTTGTGAATTTGTATCTATACTTACAATGATTCATAATAATATGAAATTATTATGATGAAGAGGAGTGCAGATATTATTACCATTCAGCACCTTAACAGTTATCACTGCTTCTTTTTCAGTATATTCATACTAGCAGCATGACCCGGCGTTGCCCGGGCTTGATTCAAAAATCGTACGATTCATACAGCTATCACTTGACTTAAAATATTTTTGCCCATCCTTGCCTTTAAAGGAGTGCCCTTTGCCATGCTGATGTTGCTACATGCCTTACTTCTTGCCTATCCCAAACTGCGATTTTTTCTAAGCTCTATACTAAACATTAAATCTGGCCAGTAGAAAATGGCCGCAAACTACATGAAAACTGCCGTAGAAGCATGAAAAAATCGATTATTTCCACTATCGATGGGAGTTGGGAAATGCAATGTCGGTCTTGGCCTTCCTACTAACTTGGAGCATGTGCATGTAAATTTTGGTGCAAATCTGTTGAAAATTGCGGCCATGCATTCGTTACACACACACACACACACACACACACACATCCTGCTGTTTATAGATAGAGATTTATCTTTTTTTAATGGTAATGAAAAGGTAGAAGAAAAAGATAATGATGATGATGATATTAGTATTGATGGGTGTAAATATAAAGCTGATATAAAAATATTAAAACATAAATAATGAATGTAACTTGAAAAACAGATCAATAAACAAGTGTATTTCAATGCTCATTCACATCATTCTTTGCATAATATGATTGAAAGTACATGCCATTGATTATTTCTAAGGAGAAAAAAATGAAACATTAAATAATGATTTTCCTTCTTCATTTCTATTCATGTTTACTTCATTGTAATTTTCTTTCATTTCATTGTTTTTCACTTTATTTATAACAGAAAATCTTAAAAATTGAAACAATCAACATAACTTTCTGATCTATCTAACTATTTATCTATGTAGGTACACAATTTATGTACACATAGAAATACCCATTGATAAATAGATGGTGAGACATATACATGTAAGTTGAAGGGTATGTAAGTTTGCCTTGAAATATATGAAATTTTTATCTTCTTTTCTTTTTTAAGTGCATGGAATCTTTTATATTCTTTCATAACATTGACATTTGCAAATCAATTTTCCATATTTCCCAGTTTATATATTAATAAATTTATAAAGAACATTTTCATAATCTTTTGTTTTCAATCATTTTAATTCAGTAAGAATTGCAATATCAATAGATTAGTACAGTTTTTGGTTATTTTGTTACTTTTGTTTAAAAGTACTTTGCTTATTAGCTGGATTGTTTATTCAGAAAATATAATGTTTGCACTAACAAAAATATTGATCAGTTTTGAACAAATCTCAAAAAGAATTTCTTTTTCTTTATGGAACATATTGCCTTTACGTATAAAGATTATGATTATCATTTTTATCATAGCAAGTGATCAGTTTCCGTTTTATTCATACTTATACACTTTATTTATGCTGTTGTCATTAGAATAGAAAATTATCCAAACATTTTTTCTTGTCTTCCTTGTTACAATATCATTTTTGTCACTATTTTTCTTTATTATAAATATTTATATAATATTCTTCATTATTATTATTATTATTATTTTTATGTTCTTTGATTTCTGGCGTTTACACATTTCTCTCCGGGTCTCGCCCAGGGACCTAAGGTTAGAAATGGCATCATGACACTTTCCACTGACAAAAAAAAAAAAAAAATTACATAGATAAAGCCCTTCGTAAAGTGTGGGCTGTACTTGTCAGAACAATTTTTTGTATCTCCTTGAGGCATGGACTTCCAGGAATCCCTTCAATTAGTCTACTGCAATCTTTTCCAACCAGTCCTAGGGCTCCAACTACAACAGGGATTGTTGATGTTCCCATATGCCACATTTTTGAGATTTCTATTTCAAGGTCTTATTATTATTATTATTAATATTATTATTATTATTATTATTATTATTATTATTTCCTTTGATTTCTGTTGTATACACATTGGGTCCCAACCAGAGATATAAAGTTAGAAATGTTAAAAAAATAAAAACCTAAGATCACACACATTTTACATTGATAAAGGTCTTCGTAATGTGTGATCCATACTTGTGATTACAATTTTTTGTATTTCTTTAAGGCATAGGCTACCAGGAATCTCTTCAATACATCTACTGGAATCTTTTCCAATACATCCAAGGTTTCCAACTACAACTGAAATTACTGATGTCCTAAGCCCACATTTATGAGATTTTCAATTCAAGATCCTTGTATTTTGATAGTTTTTTGAAGATCTTCAAAGATAAATTACAATCTGCAGGAATTGCCATGTCAATATAAAGCACATTCTGTTCTTGTGATCTTTGATTTTTCTATCTGTATGTATTGTAAAATCCCATAAAATTGTTGCAGGTCCTATCTCTCAAAACATATCTGAGTGATGTTCATACCAGTTTCTAGCAGTTTCCTTCCCATAAAAGGAGCATATTTTCCATTGCAGATATTTTCCCACCCTCTCATGCCGAGTTTTATATTCAATGGGTGCTAACACTGTGTTACCTGATACAGGATGGACAATTGTTTCTGGATATTTATCACAGAATCTGCATTTTGGGTTTAACCCTGTGCTATATAATCACTGATGAATACAAACTTGTTTGGTTTGGGCAAAGTATTGACCAGGAAGAAGCTTACCTTGCCATTGTTTCTGGATTTGATCCATTGTATTTGATTTGCTTTCATTTTAAGGCTCTTTCCTGCTTCAGTAAGTATATTAAGATTTACCTACACTTATCACCCACTTGAAATTCTATTTTGAATTTTTTGGCTTAATTTATTACTAAATATAGTTTCTTATTTCTTTCATGTTCTTTGACACAAATCATCATCCAGTCTTCTGTAGTTTCCAGGTATCGTTGAAGACCGATTATTGTAGTTTTGTAAGACAGTTCTAGTTGTATAAATCTACTGCTTCTTTTGGATCTGGACACATACAGTCAATCAACCTCAGCCTTCAGCTGATGCATGTAGAGGCAAGTGAGAAGATTTCTCATTTTAACATCCATTTGATTAATGTCAGCTATGGTACAGTTCGGGATGTTGAAACTGTATTGCACCACAGGAACAGCCAAGGTTCTTATGGCTGATATTCTGTTTTGTGAATTCAACTTTGGTATTTAATACCAGATGCAAATGTCTGCAGCATTCTTTTCTTACTTCTCCTTCATTTTGTTATGCTGTATTCCATCTCCTTAATTTGGTTATGCTGTATTCCATCTCCTTCATTTAGTCATGCTGTATTCCATCTCCTTCATTTGGTTATGCTGTATTCCATCTCCCTCGCTGAATCCTAGGTATTTATAGGCTTCTCCTTATTCCAGTTCTCTAAACTTTGTGTCAAAATCTCGATCTATTGAGTGTATTTCTGTAATTCTCCTTTTCTTAAATGTTACTTTTGCACATTTATCTAATCCAAAATCCATACCGATGTTGTCAGCAAAATATTTTACAGTATTGAGGAAACCCTTCAACTTATTGTTGTCTTTGACAAAGAGTTTGAGATAATCCATAAAGAGTAGGTGATTAAATACTTTCTTGTTTACTTTATATCCATGCTTATAACTGTTTAGTTCATGTAAAAGGGAGATTAAGGACAAACAAAACAGAAGAAGTGACAGGGAGTCTCTTTGAAAGATTCCTTGACAGATATTCAGGCAAATGGAAGTGGCAGTGCCTCTTGTGTGATTTATGTATAATGTCGTTTACCACATTCCCATGATGTGTTTAAGGACATTTACCATCACCAAGGAAACATTTCCAAAATCTTAAGGATCCAGGAGTGTGACCCACTATCAAAGGCTTTATGGTAATCTATTCAAACTTTGCTGAGATTTCTACCTTTACTCCTGAAATTTTCCAGGACTATTTTATTTATCAATATGCAATATAATTGGCCCTGTTCTGGCATCTCGTCTACAGTCACTCTCTCACAGACATGCCGTCGCCTCTCTCTCTGTCTTTTTTACAAATACTTTCATGGCAATTGCTTCAAGGAGCTGCATTCACTGGTTCCCAGACTTCATGAGTTCAAGCACCCTACGAGGCTGGCATCCCGCTCTCACCCTTTCACTGTCGAAACTCCTAAATGTAGCCGTCTCTTCTACTCTAATAGCTTCATGTCTCGCACCTCTCACCTGTGGAACTCCCTTCCCTATTCCAGTTTCCCTGAGAGCTATAATCTCCAGCTATTCAAATGTAATGTCAATCAACATCTCCAGTTGCCCTGATCTATCCACTACCCTTCTCCTCATCCTTTCTTCTATCACTCCAATCTGATCTTGCTCCAAATTTTCTGTAACCCCTTGTGTCCTAGTGGCTTCCCACCTTGCTTGGGGTGAAACGCTTAAAAACAAAAAAAAATTGATCTTTGCAACCATATGACCCTCTTCTTCATCTCTTCTGTCTCAAGGGATGAATGCTGTTTTCCTTGGGAAAAGAGTAAGTACAATTTTTCAGGACAAACATGATCAATTTATCTGTGGTGAACAGACATGTTAGTGGCCTATAATTTTTGAATCATCTCTTTCATCTGGAGATAATATGTAATAACTTAATGATCCATTCTGTAATTTCATTGGGGATATTAATTAGCATTGATAAAGGTCGCACAAGAGTTTTATGAATAGATGACATACAATGGAGTCAAAAGTTGTCATTTTCTGGGGATTTCTATTTTGGGGATTTTTTAGAGCTTGTCTAGCATTATTTTTGGTTATATTTTACCATTCTTGCATAGGTTTATCCTTCATTCTTACTCATTCTCATTTGATCCACTATGCACTGAGATTAACTTCCTTTAGGCTGCTCCAAGTAATCTCTCAAAAGTTTTGCACTTCTTCAATAATTTGTAGCTTTTTGACTTCAATAAGTGGTTTTCCAATTTCCTAGTAAAACCTCTTGAAGGTCATTTTGTTCTTGATAGAACCTAAAATACTCTTCATATTGTCCTGTTCTCTGTGCCTTTAATTGCAGTTTCTGTTTAAGTATTTCTTTGATTTCCGTGTTGAAGTGACTTCCTAGGTCCAGGAACTGACATAGAGAGATTGAAATACATGGTGCCAAGAAGCAAACTAAAATACACGATCTTAATTACGGGGACAAACAGATTTCGACAGTAGATGCTGATGAACAATTCTACAAGGACACTGAAAATACTGGACTACTTGTTGCAGCATCTAAGATGCTCATCAGACTCAAACACGCAGCAGGACTTGACGAATACTTCAGACCCAACGGCGAAGATAACGTACATCATAGTCTCCGTACTAGCCTTACTACTGGCGAGGAAAACATGGAGGTTTCTTCGGGTCGTAACGAGGCAGCGGAGTTTGGAAGCGGTTGAGGATGGCCAGCAGAGGAGATCGGGCCAGTCATGCCTACCGAAAGCGGGAACATGACAGGAAAATTCGTGTTCAAGAGAAGATTCAAGAACCTCATAAAAACAACAGAAATGAACAACACAAAGGCAACGTTCACAAAGTACAAGGAAACAGAAAAGGGCATACACAACGTCGGTCACTACTGCTGTGTCTACATCAAAGTGGAAGACTACATAGTACCGTATCACCTAATGACATATTATTTGAATTTCTTGAAATCTCATCTAGTATATCGATTACTGATATCTGATTTCCTCAATATTTTGCTTTAATGTTGCCTTCCAACTGGGTTATTATTATTATTATTATTATTATTATTTTCTTTGATTTTTGGCGCTTACACATTTCTTTCCAGGTCCTGCCCAGGGACCTAAGGTTAGAAATGGCATCATGACACTTTCCACTGACAAAAAAAAAAAAAAAAGAAAATATTACATAGATAAAGCTCTTCGTAAAGTGTGGGCTGTACTTGTCAGAACAATTTTTGTATCTCTTTGAGGCATGGACTTCCAGGAATCCCTTCGATTAGTCTACTGGTATCTTTTCCAACCATTCCTAGGGCTCCAATTACAACAGGGATTGTTGATGTTCCCATATGCCACATTTTTGAGATTTCTATTTCAAGGTCCTTGTATTTTGACAGCTTTTTGAATATCTTCAAAGATACATTGCAGTTAGCAGGGACTGCCATATCAATAAAGAGGCACTTTTTTGTTTGTGGTCTTTAATAACAATATTATTATTATTATTATTATTATTATTAGTAGTAGTAGTAGTAGTAGTATATGCATATTACAGTTTACAAGTACACAAATGTACTAACTACCATGAGGGGGAAAAAAGATAATGCTGTACCAATCTTCTAAGCCTACCTTCCTTTAAATTCAACATTTAAAAACCTGGATTTTATGTGTATTTAAATGTTGAATACAGGAACTGAAAACAAATATGAAATTATCTCATCCATCAAGCCATCAGATACAATATTATCTATCTATTATTATGTTTGTTCTGTCTTCCATACATACCTATAGTGGGCATAGGGCTTTGTATGCCTTCCTACAACACATTTAATTCAATGTCACAGGTAACCTTAGAATCTATTATGGATTCTTAGTGAAAAGAACTATGAGAATAAAACTCAAATTGATATTTTGCACAACTAAAAATATACTTGCCAATCATCATTAAATTTATATTATATTTTATTTTTGTTCTCAATAGTTATTCACATCATTATTATTTTTCATATTATTATTAATAAATTTGTTTCAAGCTAACTCTAACCACAATGAAAAGTTCAAGTTTGGAATATACTTGTTGTGAATATGGATTATCTCCTCTTAGATAATTCAAGCTATAAAAGCTGTATACTTCCGCTGTCAAGTCAGATGAGTAGTAGTATTCTAACCCGAAGGAGACTCTGCCCTTCAGCGTAGCCTCCTTCGGGGAGGTAAAACCGGCCCTGAACCCGTTTATACGGGTTCAAATGGGCTATTTTTTGGCCGAGCCTAATGGCTCAGAAATGCCCACGTTAAAAAGGCCTTGTGCCACATGACACCCTCGTGGGGGGGGGGGGTGACTCAATATCGATGAGTAGTAGTATTCTTAATTGAATAAACGATTACTAGACAGAATCTCTTGTCCTGTTTTCATTACAATACTTTCTAGTCAAATTAATTGTATTTTTTGCTTTGTCTTTTCCATTGTTACAATGTTCTTGTAATGGAAGATTAGAAATGTATTTACATGTAAATATTGTTTTAAACTGATGCATTTTGGCAAAATTAGTAACCTCTTTTAAGACGTAATAGTTAAAACATTATGTGTGACCTAAAGACAATCCTCACTTTCTTTACATTTAAATAATGTAAGTTTTAATGGAATAAATTTAACAATGACTAAATTTCTCTTTAAAAAAAAAAAACTCAACATTTTCAATGAATTTTGGTTTTCATTTATTTTATGCATCAATTTTACATTACTACAGACCGTCAAGTAAAATTTAGGTGAATTTAGTTTTTTTATGACCTTATATATGTCTTGGTTTCCCAGGAGATATATTTTTGGAGATTTGAAAATAAAAATAACACAGTAAAAATAACAAGCATATGATAATCTCCAGGAGGAGGTAAAAAGACAGAAAAAGATGGGAAAATGTGCTACCATAGCAACAGCTTTTCAGTTAATTAACCTAGGTTTACTGTTTGTTACCTGAGGGAGTTTGTTAAAAGTGCAGCAGAGAGCTAATTATGTTACTAGAGTTCCCACTGAGAAAAAGATGAAAGTCATCTGGCAGAGATCTAACAGTCAGACTGAAAGAAGAAATAATCAAATTGTTGAAATGTCAAAGATTTTAATTGATGGGAAAAATGAAAGATGTCTGAACTGCAAAGAAATAGAAATCTTAACATAGTAAAGTGACTTTTTAAAATAAGTTGAAAGCAAAAACTTTCCAGTTAGGTCAGTTTTCAAATTCAATAAATAATATATTTTTGTTATGAAATATATGTAAGATTTTATTAAGATTTTAAAATCAAGATATAATTAAAAATGTGCAAACTATGAAAAGATTTAAACTATAAGGTGAAATATTAAAATCCCTGATTCAAAATAAGTTGACTAACTCACCTATCTACCAACGAATGGCAGACATATTTTTACTTTGTTATAGAAACATGTTTTCTTTAAAAATTAATTTGTTAAAAATAAATGTAAACTAATGTTTTGGCTTATGTATAAACAAATAAACCCATGCATATTAGAATATTACTAAAAATATTTGAATGCATCTATCTATCTATCTATCTATCTATCTATCTATCTATCTATCTATCTATCTATTATAAATACAAATATAGGTAACTATACTCATTTCGAAAAACCTTCGAATTTTTGATTTACCAATAATCAAATCAATCGCAAGGGAAAAAAGGTTTTAAAAAAGAAAGAGCTAGAAACATGAAAGTCTGTTGAAAAAAATCGCACAGATACAGGTTTGAAGTCCAAAGAAAAAACCCCGATACGAGTAAACAACTAACTAACAAATGAGCTCAATACAACCGTAGAGCAGACCTAGATAAACCTAGTGAGCCAGACAAACCTACCTATCTATTATAAATATATTCAGTATTGTAATATATATATATATATATATATATATATATATATATATATATATATATATATATATAGAGTGATGACAGAATACCTAAGGTCCTCATGAATAGCCAGCTCGACAGTGGACAAAGGAGTGTTGGATGGCCATAACTCAAATATAAAGACAAGTTAAAGAGTAACCTCTCACTTGTCAATGTCCCTCATATTAATTTTGTGCGAGTTGCCCTAGATAGAAATAACTAGAGATATTTGTGCCAGTCTTGTATCAGAAATTTTGAAATCGGTCATATTGACCAACTAAGAGAAAAAACACAAAGGTGAAATGTGTCAGCAAATATTCTTTCTGCTATGTCCCAAGATCCATGCTGTTGTACAATATGTAGACTTGTGTGCCAGCCATTCATGGGACTGAAGTGTCACATATGACACAAACATAACAAATGAATGAGATTGTTGGATCCTCATATGTCAAAATCAATGGGAGAGTCTATCATATATAAATATAAATGTAAAAGTAGATATGGAACTCTACACCAAGCACTGACAGTTTGTTTCATGCTTGAATGCAATTATTATTGCATCACTTAAAAAGTACATTTTTACCATATATATATATATATATATATATATATATATATATATATATATATATAAAGTTCAAGAAAGACATTTGGGTCACTAAGACACAAAAAAAAGAGAATGTCTCATATCGAGAATATTTAACATCGAATTACATAAAGGAAAAAAAATTAATTATTTTTAATAATATGTGGAAATGTCCACCCTTTGCCTGATGATGGTTGTGAAACTGGAAACACGTGTAGCAAAAATTATGGAAAATAAAGCATGATATTTTTTTTAAATCTACATTAAAACCAAAAACGTTTGCAGTTTCTCTCTTCTTTTTAATATACACACTTTTCTCTCATTGAAACTACTATAACCTCTTCCTTTTATATATATATATATATATATATATATATATATATATAGTGTGTGTGTGTGTGTTTTGACCATGTGTCTTCATTGAAGCAAGTTTCGTTGAATAGTTTAGACAAGTTTTGTCTGCTTATTTTCAACAGGATCCATTCATATTCTTGGATGTGCTTTCTGGTGTTGAAAATAATAAACATAAATTTAAAATCCTATATTAAAAATTGAAACTAAACTTTAACAAGAAAAATTATGAATACTGTACAAATGTTCTAAAATGTTTACAATAGATAGACTAAAAACCAAGGTCTATATTAGTAGTTTTTCATAGCATTTTCTTATATTTTTTTAAAAAAAAGAACTCTTCACGTCATAATTAATTACCTCTCCTAGAACATAACATACACTGCATCGCACAAAAACTAAAGGTCCTCACTCCACATGCAAAATTATAGCTTTCAGATAAACATAGCAATTTTGTCTTTGGAAATAATGAACACTATATTTTTGTCTTAAAAATACACCTAGAGGATGATATTGTGTTAATGTTGAAAGTACTTGGAATAAGACAATATGTATCAACACGGTAATTTGCACTCTTCTTTTAATACCAATACCAGAAAGGTGAGAATATGAACAGATCCTGCTGAAAATAAGCAGACAAAACTTGTCTAAACTATTCAATGAAAATTGCCTCAATATATATATATATATATATATATATATATATATATATATAGTTATGTATATAGTTATGTATATATGCATACAACATACATATATAAATATATATTTATAAACACATTGTATTTTATACATGCAAGTTCTATCTGGGACGTGTTTTATATATGCAAGTTTTATCTGGAAAGTGTCCTGCCATTTAGTGTTAATGAAAAAATAAGCTGCTTCAGGCAATGCTATTTTTGTTCTCTTCAATGGACGCCTCTTGTGATCACAGATGCTTATCCTTGCACTCCTTACACTTTTCAAAATAGTTTGCAAAGTCTTCTTTTATTGCACACTGCTTGATCTCATCCACACCAGTTGAATAGTGACTTAAGCTTTGGTAGTGGTGAATGGTGAAATTGGCCATTTCCATTCCTTGACTGAAGAGTCAGTGTTACTGTCAGTTGAAATTTATAAAATCTTTTCCTTAAAAAGTTTTTCAAGGAATTTAACTTCTCAAACCCACTATTTTCGTTTTGCTCTTTCAATTATAGATGTGAGTTTCCTTTCAAAACTTTTGTTTTAGGTTAGTTTATTTTATCTTCTAGTTACATGTGCTAACCATTTTTGTTATTACTGCTGTTAAGAGAGCTCAAGTAATGTTGGTTTTCTTAATTGGTAAAGCTCTTTCATTGTAATTTTGTAGTGCCAGTCTATGGCAAATCAGTTCCTTTAAAATTTAAAGAATTTATTTGTTTGAAGCCAAGTATACAAGTAAAAGGTTAGTTGAAACATTTCTGAATAAGTTAGATATTATGCATTTCATCCATATGAAAGTCTAAAACTGATGAAGCTACTGAAGAACATGACTCAAGTTTTCAGGTCAATATTTTGGATTGTAACATCTTATGGTGTACCCTTATAACAGCCTATCTAACATCTTATAAGTACCCTTATAACAGCCTATCCTGTGTTCAGTTTCTTTATCTTCTATACAAAATTTATTTGAGAAAAATCGAAAGTTGCACAGATCAAGACTTGGCCTGCAATATTTTGTGTAAAAACACTGTTGTTATAGAGTAGTTTTCACAGTGGAGGCTTGTATTTCTCTAAGTCAGTCCAAAATTAGGTTCGACGTACAAAACGTTAGGAACTTGAAATAATAGTTAATGATGCAGCAATCTAGTTGTGGAGCTCATACTTTAATGTCCGACATCGACTGACTCATACAACTCACTGAGCTTTTCTGGCAACTGCTACTACAATTACTTATCTGTGGGAGAGTCTATTTACAATAGAAATAGGTACGTTCCGGTATAACAACTGTACAAATCATGTTCTTCTTGAGTATTTTGTGATATATAGACCTATCTAATTTTCCTTGATTATATGCAATTCTACTGTAGAAAAAAGCAAACTCAAATCATTACACATCGACCACTCTGTGTAACTGTCAGAATAATATTTTTGAGATCATATGACGTGTTCTTCTTTCTCTAGAGTTTCCACCAAAGAGTTTTTAAGGCCATAATGTTTTATCTCAGAATGAAACAAGTCTCTTGAGATTATGATGAACTAAATATAGATAAACTTTCATATCCCTGGGCTTCAGAAGAGGGATCTTCCTAGGACTCTGAGTATGCAGTTCTACACAGTGGAATGTCTGTCTAATTGTATTCTTGTTCACTTCTGTGCCAACTTACTGAAGATCCCTCTCATGTTTTCCCTGCATTTTGAATTGCTCATGTATTAGTTTCTGTTAGATGGATCATGCTATTTGTTCAAGTACTTTATGACAATGTACATTCTGATGCAAATCAGTAGTCAGCACATGTTCTTTCCATTTTTGAATGGTATCTTTGATTGTACTGATACATATCTTAAGCTAGGTTGATAGCTTTTGATATTATATTTTACAACTATAATGCCCCATTTTTACTTCACAAAATTGTTGTGAGAGCTCCTGTGTTTTCAACATTGTGAAAAACTGAATGTTGTAAGTTGTTAGTCATGAGGAATGGCATTCTCTGATTGGTTGGAAGAGATTTTTAAATTAATAATTTGAATATAAGTCAGGACTAAACAGCAGTTTTTATCATGTTTCATTTATATTTTCAAAATGTGTCCAAGACATTTGCATATTACTTAATATCATATTTGCCAATAAATTTATGTGTAGGAAAACATTTCTGTATGCCTTCTTATACATATTAGAATACTAAGTATTTACGACATTGAAGTCTAAGTTTTGGTTAGATGCAATAATATTATTTACATT
>CAHIKZ030000491.1:2395000-2525000 GCA_903632075.3 Acanthosepion pharaonis
TTTGAACAATAAAAAAATATTAAAAAATTAAAATCTTCAGACACATTGGGTTGTAGATTAATATTCTTTCATTTTTTTATTATTATTTCATTTAGATTCCTCAACTAGTTTTGGCCAAAATGGCCATCATCGGGAGAAGAAATATTTCTGCTTGCTGGTAGCAGTAAACTACAGAAAAAAATATACCAAACATATATATATATATATATATATATATATATATATATGTTTGATAGGTTAAGTCATGATTTGTTTTCTGTTACAATTTTTGTTCTGTTTGGTATGAATGTAAGTTTTCCTATTCTTTCATAATTGTTTTTTGTTTCTTGAAAATACTTTCATCAAATAAGTTATTGGATAATCTATTGTTGATGGATTTTGGAATTGTTTGGTTATGGTAGGTGGATGGTTGGAGGAAGGATGTACATGAAGTATTTTTTAGGTTTCTTGAATAGTTGATTTGTAGAGCCTTAAAATTGCATCTATAAAATCTAACCTCTTTTTGGCTGATTTATTTATTTTTTTTACTGAAAGTGCTTCTTTCTTATTTACTCATGGAATGTTGTTTTTTTTATGTTGCATTTTCTTAAGATTATGAGAATTACATCTCTCTTTAAGCATGTATGTTTAAGAATTTGTTCAAGCAACTGTGTGTAGTATGTACTACACACTTCATGGGTTCATTCCATCATAACCTTCTCTGGTTATGCTAAAGATTCCTTCTATGCCCTTGTCAAATACTATTATAGAAGTATAATAGTTTTATAATTTTTAGTTAATTTCATTGACATGTCTGTATTTTATTAGTAGAAAGATGGCCTTATCTAATATATATTCAGTGATAGATGGACAGATATCTTTGATATCAAGTTGGGTGTATGCACAGTTCTTTTCATATTTTATGTTATACAGGATGTGTGTGTAATGGCTATCAGTGCAGAAATTGGAATCAGCTAGCTGTGTTTAAATTCTGGTTAGTTTTTCACAAAAATGCATTTGGCAACACCTCACGTCTGTGGGTTAAATAGTAAGGTAGACTGGCTCTCTAGCTTGCTTAACTAGTGAAAGTGAAGGGAAGCTCTGAATGTCAAACAATGGAGAGGGTAACAGGAAACCCTCAAGAATTTTGCAGAAATATTATATTAAAATTCTCAAGTATGAGCTCCAAAACCCACAATTCCTCTCATCTATGATCCAATGAAGATCTTCATTGATTGAATTGTGAACGTTCAAAGGTTTTCATCATTTGCAAATTGAAAATAAACAGGAATTGGTTTCAAAGTAACATTTTACAGTGTTTGAAACAAATATCCTTAACGCACTGGTGTTTTACCTAAAGAGTTATCTTTAAAAGTTTCTTGGTGCCTTGCAACAGTTTCAGGAGCAGTTTTCCTCAAAGCAGAAAAACAAATTATCTGTTCTTTTTATTAACCATCACAAAAATCTCCAGACATGCATGCAAACACAAGAAAAAAGTTGCAGATTGATTTCATCCAGAATCATGACATGTGATAAAACTGGCTCAGAATACTATCAAACGGAGATACCTCACAGTACATTGTGCAATTTCATTCAATTCCCATTGACATTTGAATTCAGTTTCTGTGTGTGTGTGTGTGTGTGTGTGCGTGCGTGTGTGTGTGTGTGAGCATACATGTCAAATTGCGAAGTTCTCTTGCTTACCTGCTAAAATTACCTTCTCTCTTTCTTGAAATATGTCATATCCCTACAAAGCATGTGGGCCTGATGGTATCCTTGTAATAGTCTTTAAGAAATATGCTCCCTAACTAGGTCTTGTTCTCTCTAAACTGTACAATAAATGCTTCTTGCTTTCCTGCTAGTTGCAAATCCTCATCTGTTGTTCCAGTCTTTAAGAACATAGATCCTTTAAACTTTTGACCTTCTAACCCTTTTTGGTAAATAACTTGAGGCCCTAATCAACTTTGAATTGGTTAAACATCTCACATCACAGAGGCTTCTTTTAAACAAGCAATTTGGCTCTTGCTTCTCTTGCTGATGTATTAATAATTATTGCCAAAAAAGTCTATCAAGCTTTAGATAAGACTAGTGAATCTTGGGTTGCTGCTTTGGACACCTTGAAAGTGTTTGAACGGGTTTGGCATACCAGTCTTCTCCACAAGTTGAAAGGTTATGGTACTTCTGGGTGAATTTTTGAACTGTTTCAGTCTTTCTTATCTAATTGCAAAATGAAAGTTGTCTTGAATGGCTACTCTTCTTGATCTTTTTGTACTAATACAGGCGTCCCCTCCAGACAATATCATTGGACCTACTTTGTTCCTAATTTTCATCAATCACCTTCCTGATGCTATCAGTTCTCAACTTGGTATCTATGCTGATGACACAACCATTTACTCCTGTCTTGATAATAAGTCTGATCAGTTTGATAATGTGAAACGGGCAGGTGATCTAAAAACTGCTCTACAGTTTGTTGCTAACTGGAGCAAGGAATGGTTTGTTAATTCTAACATTTCCAAAGCAAAACTTCTCTTTGTTAAAGATTTCAAAAAGACTCCTTTCTGCCTCCGATCAGTATGGCTGATGCTAACCTCCATAAGAGTGATTTATTGTGACTTCTTGGTTTAACATTCTAGACTGATATGAAGTAGAAAGACTATATTGAATCCATTGCTAGATCTGCTGCTAAGAAAGTCACTTTATTGTGTCATGCTAGACAATTTTTCTCTCCAGAATCTGTCTTGCATATTTATGAGTCTGCTATTCTACATTGCTTTGAATATTTTTGCCACAGCTGATCTGGGGCTCTGCTGTATATTTAGAGATTCTTGATAAAATCCAAAGAAGAATCTGCAATATTAATGGTCCTGATCTGGCTTCAGTCACTTTCCTGCCACTATAATGTAACTTCCCTGTACTTTTTCTATAAATACTTTCATGTTAATTGTTTAGTTGAATTTTTCACTATGGTACCTAAACGTTATGAATTTAAGTGCAGTACTAGATTGGTGACAAGGTCTCATCAATTCTTTCTTTTTTCACATTTCTCATTTGTGGAACTCTCTTCCAGATTCCTGTTTTCCAACCAACTTCAAAAATGTAAATGTAATGTCTATCATTATCTACTGTCTTGATTTATATTCTTCTCACTCCCTAATGTTTCTCTCTTTTTCATGTTCTTCCACACTCAGTAACTCCTTGTGGCTTTACTACTTTTATATTGGGTAATATAATTCAAAAATCTTTTCTGTTGTTTCATTTTGCTTATATTTCTCATTTTTTAGCATTAGTTTAAAGTCACTGCTTGGAAAACATTTCTTTCATGCTTTTTATATCATGCAAGAGATTAGACCATCCAACCAAAATGACATTCAAAACAGAAAATGAATGTTTCTAAATAGATACTGAATGATTCATGTAAACAGGTACTGAACGTTTCATGCTTAGGAACATATTTAAATAAGGATAGCAAACTCACTTATAAAATAAGGTATTACATATGCATATTATGGTTCTTGTCTGTCATGACATCTGATGCAAAATTACAAGACATCCTCCAAATTATGTAACTCTGGTGTTGACAGTCAAAACCAAAATGCAAGAAAGATGATGATAATAATCTTAATATAGCTGGCTGTTCATATTGGAAAAGCGAGGTATTTAAGTAGATGAAATTAGTCTGAAAAATTGGAATGATATAGAATGCATACAAGAATTCTGTTATTCAGTTATGCAAATAACCTCTCGAATACATCATACTTAAAGTTACTTCTTCCTCTTTGTGATTCTTTAAGTCATATTTAAGTAACAAAAATAAAAAGTCAACAATATATTAGCTTCATTAGTCTTATAGCAATTGCAGGAAATTTTCGACCATTACAATGAGTATTTCTATGAGATGTTACATCATGAAAAAAGTGAATTTTTTTTAAAATGACACCAACTCTATTGAAATTGATGTGTCCTTAAAATTTCAATTGACTTTTCTTTGAAACCTATCTCTAATAACAGTAGTTAGCTCAAGATAATAAACATTAAATTACTACATTATTTACACTATTGTTCTCATCTTTATTGCCATATTTATTACAATGTTTTGACCGTTGTACGCTCCGACCTTCTTCAGGTGGTTGGAATGTCAAACTGAACCCTTTATTTCACTCACTGGGGTAGACTGTTCTAGTTCCATGTGCCATGTTTTAATGGATGCCCATTATCAGTTATCTCCTGTTAATTTCTCTCTGAAAGTTCTCCACTGCCTTAACCAGGTATTGAACTTACACACTTTGGGTCCTGTCACTGGATCTAACCGACGCCTTTATCCACTGTGCCATGTGTCCTTGAAACGTTGTAATAAATATGGCAACAAAGATGAGGACAATAGTTCAAATAATGTAAATAATGTACATAATACTTCATCTCAGAACTATAGACAGATATTAAATTACTATTTTTATACTTTATTAAAGGCTAATTAAACAGATATTTTTAAGAATCTGCTATTTTAGTTAAATACATTTTATTTTCATAAAATGATTAAATGACTAAGAGTCATTGATGCTAATAAAAGAACAATTTTAAAAATTCTTTAAGGTACAATTGTCCTTAAAGAAATATTTTTAAAGAGTTGTCCAAAAAATACTTTCACAATTTTAAATGAACTTTATTATTGCCTAAACTAAGTATCGATTCAAATTGTCGAAATAAAAGCATTCAACTGATTCATTCTAATTTCCTAATTTATGTAATCAACAAATATAATCACAATTACTAGCTATTCCCTGTTAGTCAGAATGAAAAGAGAAGAAAGTAAAATCAGTTCTAAGTTTTAAGTGACATTTAGAAGTTAACTGAGCATGACATTAATTTGATTATAAATGTTGATCAGTTAAAGAATTAACATTTTTTTGTCTTTGATGTTTTTTCAGCTGCTTTTGTGTGAGAAAGGATGGAACTCGAATAGAAGAAACAGACACAGGCATAAATGATCGCAAAAACATAAACTGCAGTAAGTAGATGCAGACAATTCAACTGCCATAGAAATTCTTTTTTTTTGTACTTACATTTTCTATGTTTTTTTTCTTTACTTCTGATTAATTTAGATTCTTAGAAGGAAGAAAAATCAATGTCTTTTGATTAAATGCTTGGACTACATTTAAATCTGAATCACAAATTTAGAAATTTTTTAAGATGTAATTTTGAAAGAATCATTTTATTTTTTACATTTTTAAAGAAACAAATCTGGAAAAATGGTTCTTCCGAGGAATGATATGTTTCGTAAAGTTTTTGTTATGACATACATTGTATATCAAGGAAGGATAAGTGTTAAAAGAGAAATGTGTCTGATTTATCTATCAATTTGTACACTTGGATATATAGATAATATTAGTAGTAAATATACACATACATATGCAAAATATATATACATACATGCATACACATACATATAGATTTTGTATAAAAAAAATTCCAAGAGGATAGAATCCAGGTAGAACTCAATGTCCAGGACAGAGTAAGGATATAATAAAAAGGCTTAAACACTAATATTCCATGGTCATAATTTATTCCATTGGAATCATAAATACGATCCAATTCATCAGACAATTCCAATGGAATAAATTATGACTATGGAATATTAGTGTTTAAGCCTTTTTATTATATATATATATATATATATATTTCTAAGCATATATGTTCAATCACAAACGTAATTATGGGTATGACCTTTTTTTTAATTCTCCAATCTTGTTTTTACTGAAGTAAATTTTATTGAATACATATATACAGTAAATGCGTAAAGGCAAGTGGTGCTGTTAGGGTAAAATATATACAATTTATATGTGTAGATGTATACATGCAAGTTAATATAAAATACAGATAGGGATGTAAATACAAAGTACATGAATTTTGATTAAATGTATATATATATATATATATATATATATATATATATATATATAGTTAAACCTATTAAGGTTTCACCTAAGCGGATCATCAGGTAAGCCAGCCTTCCCTGACAATTCACTTAGGTGAAACCTTGGTAGTTTTGTCTGGCTCTCTAGGTTTAACTAGGTCTGCTCTACTCATTGTATTGAGCATTTTATTTAGTTATTTTAGGTACTCGCATCAGGGTTTTTTTCTTTGGGCCTTGAACTCGTATGCTGGACGATTATTTTCGGTTAACGTACATGTTCTTGGTTCTTTCTTTTTTTTTTATACCTTTTTCCCTTTGGTATTGGCTTGTTTATTTGGAAATCAATACACTAAAGGTTTTCCAAGCATGTATAGTTTCTTATACTTATAAGATTTCTATTAATAATAGGCACAGTGGAGTAATGGTTAGCGTCTTGGATTGTGGAATCGAAGAGCCGAGTTTGAATTCCAGTCAAATCCATTACATTCACTTACATGCTAATACCCTTGGGAAAGGTGTGAATCCTCTTCTTCCCCCCTCTAGCTATGAGTAAATAGCAGGACAGATTGGATTCTATAGCCTTGGATGGCAACTGGTCTAGAAGAAGGAAAGTTTGACTTCAAAACCTGCGGCGGTTCGTTTGGGGACCTTGTGGCACGTAGTGCACCAGGTCCCTGTATTCAGCCCTTCAAAAAGTGTGGCTGGTCCTGCACAAAACCTTCACTACTATAATCAAATCTCATGTGCTGTTGTCGGGCTGTTGGTTTCCTGGGAACTGATCTGCTTGACCCTCATACGTTGAATTCGACGGGAGAGTCAACTATATATACATATGAATTTCACATGAAGTACTAGTGTTAATAAAACAGTGCTCTGTTATACAACAGAATTATTAAGTATATACTAATAAATATACATATTATCCCTCACCATTCGTACAGAGTTTCATGCAAAATATAATCTTCAGGTGCTGAATTTGGATTGACCCTTATGTAAATTGAATTTAAAAAAATATATCTGTTTACCGCAATGCTGGTGTAGTTACATATCATATATATTGGTATTATAGTTTTATTAAAAATTATATCCCTTCAAAAATTAAAAAAAAACTTTAAACATTTTAACATTTCTTTTTTAAAAATACCTTGAAAAATTATTTAAAAAATTATATTTCTCAAAACATTATATTTGGCAATTAAAATAACCAGAATTAGCATATGAAAGTAAAATATATGTATCTATTTATAATTATTATATTTTTTTATTTTATTATAGAGTAGTGGATCATCAAGTTTTTAATCAAAAGAAGCTTAATTAATTTTATTTTTAAAAAAATAATATTAAAAATTAAACAGTAATTATTAACAATAAATTATAATATATAATAAACCATAACAAGCACAAAAAAAACTGAACTGGATCTACGTGTTTAAGTAGATATTTATTTTTAGGTCTACATGTAACCATCACTTCATTTCTCTTGTTTAATAATCTTGGGTCATTTAAGTGATTTAAGATAATCATTTTCTCAACCAAACGTAGATTACATTTATTTCATTTACTGTTGTATGATTTAGCCCATGCTATGATACTCCAGTTAACTGAAGTAGAGTTGTCAGTATCTTTCAGTTGCCAGAAAACATTAGAGAGAAAAGTGCTGTTTCTGTATTTAATATTAGTCAAAGTCATTCAGTGATGGTAGAAGCGAAACTTGTAAGGATTTTTGGTAGAATCAAAACAAAATCTAACATCACTACCAGAATGTTTCCTCATTCAATATACAATATCATTGATCACACATTGACTGTTTAATGGACAGATTGTATTCTTTTGGTAATTGAATTTATTTTTAGAAAAATATGTTGTCTTTGTTGGAAAGACGTTTATTTATTATGGTATTGTTATGCTGAAATATATATCAATGTTACTAATGCAGCTATAACTGATTTTAACATTATTTTTGTTAAAAATCATTTTTAATGTTGGTGAATGCTTAAAATGCTTATGGATTAATTTTAGGAAACTTTTTATGACATTAGTTTGGACATAATTGGTTAAAAGCTGGATTAAACCATATGATGTTGCCTTTACAATGTTTCTGTTTTTTTTTTGAAACATCTTTGTTTTTATCCAAATACTCAAAAATTTACTTTATTATTGCTTAGTTCGAAAGCATTTATATATTTAGCTTTAACATTATCAGATATTTCCTAGTTGGTGGATAATCTAACTTTTACTGATTTATGCAAATTATCTCGAATTTGTGGTGTTGATTTGAATATTTACAAACGTATCTATGGTTATATAGTTCTTTTGTATATGGTCTATGGTAATCATTATTCAGGTCTAATGTTACATCTAAAAAGTTGATCACTTTGGCATTGATGGTAATATTTAGATTGTGATCCTTAAAAAATTTTATAAGTTCTTTTCTCACTTGATCTATATTATAAGGTCTAGTTTTACGGAAGAAAATTACACCATCATTTGTGTATAGTTTAGTGTCCTTAATATATACATAAATCTAAGTCACCACAACAACAGACTTCCAAAAATATTACATGCTTCTGCTGAATCATATGTACCCATAGCAACATTAAACTTTGTGTTATTTCTCTTGGTCCCCAGATAATCATTGTGGAATAGTACAGGTGTTTGTGTCTGCTTCATAATATTTATTTCCCAATCGATAATAGGGCAATAATTTCTAGCTAGCTTTATAGCTGCCATTAGAAGATTCTCAGTGATGGACGGATAAAAGTCACAACTATTGAATTGAATGAATGTACATTCATTCTTACTTTTTATGTTATTAAACTTTTCTATGGATTCTACAGTTTTCTGCCACTGGTTGATTCCTAGACCACTTTTGGTGTAATTGCATTCTCTTTCAAGGATGATTTTGCTGATTTTATCAATATTATTTTTGTTAGGTTGAGTCATTGGTATTGAGGGTTATTTGGAAAATTAGGCTTATAAATATATATATATATATATATATATATATAAAGAGAGAGAAAGAGAGAGAGCGATAATATTTATGTGTAAATATATGTATGAATGCTTGTACAAATATATTCAACTTTTAATTTTCATTAAAGACATGCTACCTTAAGGAAATATTTACACATGGATACATGCACTTACATAATCTATTCACACACACACACACAAACGCACATACATCTACATATATATCTACATATATATATATTACATGAATCATTCATACAAAAACAGATATAGAAGTTAAGGATTTAAATGGCAAGAATACATCTTCACAAACAATTTTAATAAAGTACATTAACCCCAAACATGTATATGAATGTTATGATCCCTGTTTTGTTTGTAAAAATGTATTCTCGCCATTTAAATCATTAACTTCTATATCTGTTTTTGCATGAATGATTCATGTAATGTAAATTGAACTTCACCACATACTTGATATATATATATATATATATATATATATATGTCTCTTAACAGCTGTATATGTCAGTGTCAGAGGTATGCAAGAGTGCAAGCTGACTTTGAATACTTCATTCTAAAGTATTGCATTCCATAGTTATGTACTAGAATAAATATCTGGGTGACTTTGATAAAATCTAAATTGTTTTGACCATAATACTATGGCAGAGCATTAACCAAAATGGTATAACATTATAAGGGATGCTTAAATTCAACTGCAGTGAGTATATATCGGCAGTGTTCTGAAGAGGAAAAAGATTACAGACCAACAAAGTATTGGCTTCATGGTCAATTCTATGACAATATAATAATTGTAGAAATTCCCCTATGGCATCGTTAAATATTTGAGCATAACAAATTTAATGAAACATTGCAAGAACAATCATAAATATGACTGCTGGTCATTATCTAAAGAAGTGAAGGAATACAAATGAAAAGATTTGAAATTGACAACTTTTGCCATTTCACTGAAACAGACGTTAAACACTTCTATCTTCTCTTTCTTCTTTCTTTTTCTCACTGAAACCAAGTAGAATCTCTGATATGACTTTTCCGTCTTTCCACGCGATCAAAACAGAATAGTACCCTATTTATGAGGTATTGGAAGAGCATAATGTAACGTATGTATTAACTAAATGAGAGACAAGCAGAATTATAAGATCCTAAAAAACATACTAAATCAATATTTAATTTTTTAAATGAAGACAGAACATGATCTCATTACTGAGTACTATAGCATGTCATACGATTCACCAGGTAACACTCTCACGATACCACTGGAGACGTGCATGTCGGCGTAAGTGGAGGTCTAGTTAAAGGTGCATGTTTCCCTAATCCTATTAAAAGTAAACTATTCCCAATAGTTTGTGCTGACACTTTTTGGAACACATTTGCTCTGATCTGTGTTGTGGTATTGTGTGATATGATACCGCCGCTCGTTCAATGAGTCGATCTTTGGAATATGTGACGCCGCTATTTTTCAATCGTTGGTGCGTCTGGTTTAGATTTAATTACTGTTACCGACATGGAAGCATCACCAACGCATTACATTTAACATGCCCAGCAATTAACTGATATGACGATTCAGTCTGCACTAATATCTTCGACCACACTAAATCACATCTCAGCTTCCGTTAACATTTTTATGTTCAGATATATATGCTTTATTTTCATATGTTAAAATGTAAATCTTATCAGAATATCTATTGCACCAAGGTAAAAAAATGGGGCCTCATTCTTCATCGTTTATACACACACACACACACACACACACACACATATATATATATATATCATTTCATGTCGGTATGCAAGCTAGTGCCATTTGATAACGTTCTGATCCATTTGATGTCACTAATGGAACTAAGCAAGTCTTTGTCAAAGCGCATGTTTTGTTTGCACTGTTCTCTGTGATGCTGAGATATGCTTTTCGTGATACTAAAACTGGCGTTAAATTTAATTTTCGAACTGACGGAAGACAGTTTAACTATCACCGGTTTAAGTCCAAATACCTTCTACGTACCAGTATTATACGGGATCTACTTTTTGCAGACGAGCCTGCCCTTGTAGCTAACTCTTTAGTGGAATCTGTCTATATTTCTGAGATTGGGTATTATGTACACTATTTACATTATTCGGACTATTGTCCTCATTTTTGTCGCCATATTTATTACAACGTTTCGACCTTTCAGTATCTGTCTATATTTCTGAGATTAGGTATTATGTACACTATTTACATTATTCGGACTATTGTCCTCATCTTTGTCGCCATATTTATTACAACGTTTCGACCTTTCAGTATCTGTCTATATTTCTGAGATTAGGTATTATGTACACTATTTACATTATTCGGACTATTGTCCTCATCTTTGTCGCCATATTTATTACAACGTTTCGGCTTTTCAGTATCTGTCTATATTTCTGAGATTAGGTATTATGTACACTATTTACATTATTCGGACTATTGTCCTCATCTTTGTCGCCATATTTATTACAACGTTTCGGCCCTTCAGTATCTGTCTATATTTCTGAGATCAGGTATTATGTACACTATTTACATTATTCGGACTATTGTCCTCATCTTTGTCGCCATATTTATTACAACGTTTCGGCCTTTCAGTATCTGTCTATATTTCTGAGATGAGGTACTATGTACACTATTTACATTATTCGGACTATTGTTCTCATCTCTGTCACCATATTCATTACAACGTTTCGGCCGTTGTACACTCCGGCCTTCTTCAGAATACAGTTTACCTGCGTTATGTGAAGGGGTTATCAGAGAAAATACGAAGGATCTGCGGTCCATATAACATCAGGACATGCTTCAAAAACTGGACGGTACTTCGCAGATATCTCTTCCGAGTAAGACCCCCCCCACCAATGAGGAGAACATGACTAAAGACTGTGTGTACGCTATCCCGTGCAGCTGCGGAAAGAAATATAAAGGGGAGACAGGCCGCCCCCTTAAGGTAAGGCTTCAAGAACACCAGAAAGGGAAGTGGAAAAATCACATATGGAGAGAAAAGGGAGATCTCCGCCTTCTGTGGTATCAGGTTGAGATCAAAGGCAAAGAACATTATTGGAAAATTCGTAAACTTAAGGAATCAGCACATATGCGAGGCCACAAAAATCTCCTGAGCCGACCAAGTATAGAAATGAATACAATACGAGAACTAGTAATAAGGAGTGCCAGAGAAAAGTGATAACAACAACAAAAATTGCAATATGAGCTCTGGTAAAAAATGCAATAACAGAAAAATTCAAATATGAGTACTGGCAAAAAAATGATTGCTGAAGACATTAGGTTTATAATACCCAGAAATTCATACACATATGTTCTCAAAATGGTACACTTGCTAAAGGCGTTAGTTAGATCCATTGACAGGACCAAAAGAGTGTGAGTTCAATACCTGGTTAAGGCGGTGGGGAACTTGGTGAGGGGAATTAACAGGAGATAACTGATAAATGACATCCATTAGACATGGCACGTGGAACTAGAACAGTCTACCAGTGAGCGAAATAAAGGGTTCAGTTCGACATTCCAACCACCTGAAGAAGGCCGGAGCGTACAACGGCCGAAAACGTTGTAAAAAATATGGCGACAAAGATGAGGACAATAGTCTGAATAATGTAGTAATTTAATGTAAATTGTGTCTTTAGAGGGAGCTCAAGATTCACTCAAGGCATTCAGACTTACCATCAGCATCAAGAAAACTGAAGGTGTTCATCAACCTTGCCCGACACCGAACCAAATTCGAGGTGTGAAACAGAGACCCACTGTTCGTAAGTTGATGAAACTTTACAAGTTGATGAAAAGAATCTCCAGTATGTGAAATCTTTCAAATGGTAAATTCAAGTGTATGATGACGAGATTGTTAATCGTATTGCTTCCTTTTGTTCCCTGTGTCATAGAATGTGGGACGAAAGGGAAATAAAGCTTTGCACTAAAATCCAAGTGTACAAAGCTGTCGTTTTGTCAACTCTTTTGTATGGCTTTGAAACTCGGACACCTTATAGAAGGCACACTAATCAATTAGATATCTTCCATAAAGGCTGTCTTCGTACAATCTGTGGCCTGACGTTTGATGATCGAGTGTCAAATGCCGAACTTTTTTGAGAAATGGAAGATTGGTACCATCGAGACCTTCATAATGCAATCACAATTGCATTGGGCTGGCCATATGGCAAGGATGAGTGATGATCTTATACCAAAAGTTCTTTTCTACAGTCAACTCCATAGTGGTCATAGAAATGTTGGTAGACCTTGACTCAGGTATAATGATAACTGAAAAGTAACCTTTCTTGCGTCAACATTTCATTCAAGATCTTTGAAGAGGTAGCTATGAAGAGATCAGTATCTTTCCAGCTGCCATGGAGGAATAAAATACCATCATGTAGTAAGCATCATTCGACTGCGTGAAACACGAAAGCAAAATAAAACAGCTAACAATGTTGTTGCTGCACTTGCATACAATGTTTTTTCATGTACTGCTTGTCGTTTTTTGTGCAATTCTTGAGTCGGCCTCAAAAGTCATGCCCGTCATAGATAATTAGTGGTAGTCGTCGGAACTTCATACGTCAAACTCGACGGGAGAGTAGTCCATCATATATATATATATATATATATATATATATATATATATATATATATATAATTTTTTGTTATATTTATATGATAAATATACAGGTGAATGTCGACTTATAATAAAGGTTTTCATCAGAAATATTACAAGAAGTTATTTAGTTGTACAATGCCATACCGAGAATTATTCACCATATTGTAAATAAAAGAATAGTTATTGATATTTATTTTAAATTTCAGATGTATAAAACCTTAATTAATCATCAGACATATATAACCTTAAAAAGAAACAAGATATTGTAAAGTTATTGACTAATGTGAATAAAATTTGGTAATTGTATAAAGTTGAACAAAAATCACAGAATTATGAAAAAATGAAATTGAAAACATTGTCAAGATAAGAACAAAAAAAAGTAACGGCTTTAAAAATATAACAAAATATTTGAGAAAAATGAATACAATGTAACCCGGATATAAGAGACCCGGATATAAGAGAAACCCGGATATAAGAGAGATTTTCTCTGGTCCCAAATTAGAGCCTGTGTTAATGTATATAAAATAGAACAAACCCGGATATAAGAGAAACCCGGATATAAGAGACTTTTCCGGTCCCGACAACTCTCTTATATCCGGGTTACACTGTAGTATAATAAGTTAGAAAATTTGATTAACCAGTAAGAAATATCTGAAGAAGCTGGTGTTGCGAATGTAATCAGAGCGAAAAGATGGTGAATATTAAGATCACTGGCTAAAAACACGAAAGAAACCAAATTATCATTAGTAGAAACGTGTAAGTTGGTAAAAATGTACATGACCAGTAAGTTCTTAATAGTAAATTTTAACGATGAATATAGATCGACATTTGATGACATTGATGACTGGCTGAGAGGTTGGGTTAGGATGAAGGAACTAACCATGCACTTTTGGTAGAGATACAGGAGAATTTAACAACGGCAACGCATATTAAAGGCAAGAGAAGCAAGGTGAAACAGCGTGTAATCTCCTTGACGAGTTTGAGTTGAATGGATGGCTGAACAAAGTCTATAAAACCAAACACGGCTACTAACGAATCAACAGTTACTTATAGCAACATGCGACAGTAAGTTGTGAAGAGCCATCATTGCTCACAAGTTGAAAGATTATGGCACATGAAAGAAGGTTAGAAGCCCACGCGATATATTGTTCATATAAATATAGATATATCCTTACCAACATTGGTTGGTGAGGACCTATTACACTGTGAAAACAAACTTGCATAATAAAATCTGACATTATGTATATCGTGTATGTGAATGCAAATATATAATGTAAAAACAAGCATAAGTAAACTGAAATGTATTAAAAGTGTTTTACAGTTTGTGAGAAGTGCTTCATTAGAATAAATATGTGTTTTTGTGCCTTTGTATGTGCATACGCGTGCGTTTGTATTTACTGTCTTGTATGTATTTTATCAAACAGTGAATTAAAACTACTTTTTATTAGAATAATTACAAAGGTATTTGCTGTTACATTTTTATCCCCGACAAGAACATCAAAATGATTTAGAATTGATTATACAAAAAGAAAACAATCATTTTGATGCTTTATTGCCAGACATAAAAGCTAAGAAAGCAAAAGCACTGCATTAAAATGATCTTCTAATGTTTATATATATTTCTTTTCAAAGTTGGGATCGAGTAGAAATTTAAACACTTTTTGTTTGCATGAAGAAATAAAATAAAATATTGTGTCTAACTTGCTGACAGATAAGCGAAAAAACCAATATTTCCTCATTTTTCAAGAATAATGACATATACACGTTTGCAGAAAAGCTTACTTAAAGAATAACCACTTTTGAAAAAGTGTGTACAACTAAAATCACGTAACATATTCGTAATATAAAATTGAATGGTATACCTATTAAAACCTGCTGTAGTAGATTTAGCAAAATTTATTAGTTGCTTACTCAATATGATAAAAATGTATCGTGTCAAGCTATTTCAGGCTAATATATTTTTCATAGTTCATTTTAGAAATATTTGCGTTTTCAAATTCTTTCAGCTGTCTCATGAGCTAATTATTCTGAGCTTCCAAAGCTAAAATATAATCGAATGTAAAGGTCAAATTCCGGGAGTAACCAAATAAATCTTATTCAGTGGCTTACGAGAGAAAGGGGCCATTTCTTTTAGTAAAGGGAAGCAATTTTCAGTGTATTTCATTATTTGAAATATCCCAATACACAATGTTAAATCCATGAAAACAGGAAATATTAATGTTAAAATTATAAAAACAGTGCCACAAATATTTATCAACTGTACCAGACCATACTTTTAGAAAAAAAATATCTCTCTTTCATATATATATATATATATATATATATATATATATATATATATATATATATATATATATATATATATCAAGTATATAATTGGTATATACGGAATGAATTCCAATAACCAACAATTACTATTCTTAAAAAGAGTGCTCAATACAAAGTAGAGCAGATATAATTATTTTTAAAACAAAAATTTATAACATAAATATGTTATAAAATCACTACAAAAAATAGCCATTTTGTTTCAACACCTCAGTGTCTTATCAAGTGATGATGTTGAATGTAAAATAAACCATTTATTTTACATTCAACACCATCACTTGATAAAAGACACAAAAATGAAACAAAATTACTATGTTTGTAGTGATTTTATAACATATTTATTATAAATTTTAAAAATAATCATATATATATATATATATATATATATATATACAAAAAAACACACACATACACACACATACACACACACACCGGGTGCGGTATATCCATTTATCCATTATTCATTTTATCATAAGAACTTATTTTAGGTATGACACACTTCAGTATGATTTGCATGAAACATTGCTCTCCAGTATGAGCTATATTACAAAGTCCATAGGATTAATATCAAGGCTTAATGGAGGTAAAAGTGTCATGTCAAAAAATTCACGAAAATATTTTTTGCACCGTGTGTCAAATTGACCGTGTCTTGAATGAAGACAGCGACAAAATGTGACTGAAAACGAAAGCAACAGATCTCTCCAACATTCTCTGGTAAACTCCGCTATTCACGTTTACTCCTTCTTCAATCAACACCAAGTGCGATTTTGAACCATTAGTACCAACAGCATCCCAAATCATGATACCAGTTGGTTTCTTTCGCTTGAAATGTGTTATGATACCTTTAAGAATGTTTCCTGGTGAAATCTCCTCCAACATTTCCTTCTCCCTGCTAAGCCGTTTCGCTCTGAGCAGCTGTTGTCATTGAATCTTGGACGCTTTTAGCCCTAAATCCTCTTTCACAATTTATCCGAAATATCCTGATCTTTTTCCATCTTCCTCGTACTTCTTCGTGAATTTCTCTTCATTTTCTTCTTGGCGGCTTTTTAATGATTCTCCTGATACAAACTGAATAATTTTTTCCTGCAATTGGATTTGACGAGGTTGTTTTCTCCTCTTGAAACTTTTCCCACACATTCAAACCAATTTTTCTGCAAATATCCAACTGTCTCATCGCCCCACAATTCTTCATACCATCCATTCAATGCAACAATTCGATTACGTTTTGTCGCAATCGCGATATTTAATTAAACTGTAAACAATAAAACAAAAGATGTTAGAAAACTTTATGCAAAAATTGAAACTATTTTTGATAATATGTATGTTCCAATTTATGTTGAAATAACGTGTAAATTTTTGTTTAAATATTCGATGAAGTTAGCAAATCACATAAACCTCAGTAATTCGAAATTGGGTTTAAAAAATTTTGTCAAATTTTAAACGATTATTTTAAGCATCAAAACAAAGGTTGAGTCAAATTATTATTATTATTAGTTATTAAATTATTATTATTAGTTATTAAATTATTATTATTAGTTATTAAATTATTATTATTATACAGAACTTTTATTAAGCAAAACCAGAAAATCACTTTGTACTCAACACCTATAATAGAACAAATAACAAACATATATGATAAGTCTTCGAAGAATTTACATCTTAATAAAGTGATCCTTCTTCTCAATAACATCCAGCAATCTATTATCCATTGTTTTTGTTAAATTGTTTTCTTCAATTTCAGATATGCTGGTTTTAATTGCTTTCCATAGGTATGCTTTATTGTCATATTGTTTAAAGACATCATATAATTTCATCTTGACTATAAATTTTCGATCGGATTAAAATCGGGACTTGATGGTGGCCATTTTATTATCTTCTCTCCTGTAAACCTTCTACGCTAAAAAACTGACAGGTAACGTTAGATAGATGAGAAAGAGTATTGTTGTACATAAATAAACACTTCACTTTGAAACTTCGAGGCTAGTATCATTCAAAGTAAGCGTTTTCCATGAAATCAAAATAGTTAGTACTATTCAGTTTATATCCTTAATTGATTTTGAATTTTCCAATAATGGTTTTATCGATAATGCCAGTGCATATTATGACACACTTCTGCCTGTTTTCTGCAACGTATAAAGAATCCATCCTTTGGTTTATCCATCAGATCCGTCAATTACTTTAAAAATTACATTTTCATGTATTTCTTGGCCCAATTTGACGCTATAAGATAGTTGCTTTACTGAGAGGAGTTTGCTTAGGTGACTTCTTGACAGATCCCAATTTGCGTATTCTACTTTTTGACTCCCTCAATTCCATCCTGTCCAAAGATCTGAGCGCTGGTAAAAAGTGGTTGTTTCGCTATAACTCCCTTTCGCTGGGAGACAAGTTCTTACAGCCTTTTCCTTTGCTTCTAGTTCTCAACTTATATTTTCAACAGTTCGATAATATTTACGAAGCTCCTTTGATATCTCCAATGCGAACATTTCCTCACTCAATAAATTTATTTTCTGCTTTCAGTAGTTCTTATATCCTTTCCATTACCCAATGTTTCAACATATATTATGGGAAAAAAAGAAGAAAAAATATTTTTTATTAGATTTCAGAGGCTTTAAACTAATATTAGTTTAATCTGCATAATGACTTTAGGTTGTAGTTCTTATCCAATAAGTTTAATAAAACAAGTTGAAATTACCGAGACATTGAACTCAAGCTTCGTTTTGCAGTCTAAATTAAGAGTTTAAAATTTGACAAAACTTTTCAAAGCAACATTCCAGTTATTAAGGTTTATATGATCTGCATAATAACTTCAGACTACATATATATATATATATATATATATATATATATAGAAAAAGTTTCAAATTAAAAATTATAATGTTTTATTTTATGAAAGTATTTATTTATTTATATATATATTTGATATTTCAAATTGTCCTCAATTTGTTACAAATAAATTAAAATTACTGTTTGTTGGCAAGTAGCGTCCTTCGAGAGACGCGGACGTCACGTGATATGGAATGTCACTGTTCAGATATTCCTAACTTAAATCTAACTGTAATAAATATTTAAAAAAATATTTTTTTACTATATCTAAAGAAATTGCTTAGCTATTGAAATATTTATAAAGATTTAAAACACCTAAGTCCCTATTCAACCCTAATTTATGTGTATTTAATTTTAAAATCCAATATGTTTCTTTTTTTCTGCGTGTGAACATAGAAGTCAACACTTAGAGGCGACAGTCTGTTTCATGCTATATGCAATCGTCAGGCCTGTAATATATATATTGAGAGAGAGAGAGAGAGAGAGAGACAGAGAGAGAGACAGAGAGAGAGAGAGACAGAGAGAGACAGAGAGAGAGAGAGAAAAGGAGAGAGAGAGAGAGGTTAGATATGTGTACATAAAAGAACAGATAGAAAAAGAAGTTGGAATAAATGTATATTTCAACACTTGGTCAGCCAAATCTGCGTAGATGATAAACCGAAAACATTTTCTCTCTGTTTCTTAACTGTTCGTCATGATCATCTTAATGAACATTTTTTTATGTAATTTTTAGCTCCTTTTCTATCGGCGAATAAAAAGCAAATTAAACGCATCCAACATCTCCATCATTCGAATCACTTCTCTGTGACCTACATATCTTTTTCAAACACCATCTTTTCTAGCAACTATGTATGAAGTTAGGATCTGCATCACGCAATGCAAAAAGTGAACTATTCTGATTCAGATTGCCAAAGGAATTACATTTAATCCATCTTATGGCAGTAGCGTATGACTAACCGTATATCGGGAATGTCTCGCTTATTTACAAGATCTATAGCGAGTAGAAAAACGCATTGGTATGTCTAGGTATGCTAATGCATATGAATTTACATATTATTACCAAGATATCTCAATTGATTATAGTTCAATCTACAAATAAGTGTAAATGTACGAGAAATCATAATAATGAGACTTTGTTCACTCAGTTCACTGTGAAATAAATGATCCCATAATATTGCATACACAGAAAGAGATAAATACGAGGAGAGAGAGAGAGAGAGAGAGAGAGAGAGAGAGAGAGAGAGAGATGCACACAAACACAGATAAATCGACTAATATGCAAATAGTTATTGATATAGAAATTAAATTAAAATTAAATTGTACGTAGGTGTTTCTTGCAAATCTTTCTAAGTGTGTATTTGTGTAAACATCACTAAATCTTAAGACTATAAGAAAAATTCTTCAGTCTTCTACTGTGGAAAAGTAATAATTGCAAAGAAAGAATAATTCATAAATATCTTGTCATCCCATGAGTTCTGTCTGAATTTTGAATAAAGAAAACAAATGACCAAATGTTACATTTAATTACAGATTCAATCAACAATGTATTTTCCCTGATTATCTATGACTTCCTTCCATCTATTAACAAGCTTACTAATTCCATTACTGCAAAATTCTTTTGGCTTTGATTCGAAGAACTCACAAATGTCAGTTTTAACCTCTTCCTGTGTTACAAAAGCTGTTTCTTCCAAATGATTCTGTAAGCTACGAGAGAAATGGTAGTCTGAAGGAGCAAAATCGGGAGAATAAGGTGGATGAGGAATTTTCTCCCAACCAAGTTCTTCGATCTTTTGTGACGTGATTCTTGCTGTGTGGGGTCGCACATTGTCCTGATGAAACATCACCTCTTTTCGATTCACTAGAGCAGGTCTTTTTTTCCACAAATCTTGGTTCAAACGCTCTAATTGCTGACAGTATATTTGAGCATTAATTGTTGCATTAGGTGGTAAGAATTCAAAGTGAATTATTCCTTGGCGATCCCACCAGATTGAAAGAAGAACCTTTTGCCCATGAAGTTCCCTTCTCGGTTGTGGCTGGGGTCCTTCTCCTTTACCAAGCCACAGTCTACGACGCTTAACATTTCGATAAAAGATCCATTTTTCGTTGCCAGTCACAAGTCTATCCAAAAAAGGTGAAGATGGGGAGAATAGCAGATGTCAACTCGGGATTTGAGGTTGTTTTCAGACAATTCATGAGGCACCCATTTTCCAAGTTTAGGAACTTTTCCAAGTTGTTGAAGATGACAATGAACAATTGTATAGTTTGAACTAAGAACCACTGCCAATTCCTCAACTGATAAAGCAGGATTTTCTTCAAGAAGCTTTTCATCAGACTCAACTGGACGTCCAGTTCGATCTTCATCTTCAAGGGTGAAATCTCCATCTCTGAATTTTCCAAACCATCTTCTGCAGGTTCTTTTATTCACACATTCCTCTCCATAAACTGAGTGAATGTTTCTAGCCGCTTCGGCTGCTGAGTTTCTTTTCTTGAACTCATAAAGCATTATGTGCCTCAAATGATTCTTGGGTACTTCCATGTTAGCAGGGTTTTAATCAAACAAAATTTAATTTTATTATTCTCTGAAATAAAATTTGATCAGTTTAAATGCATCTAAACATAAAAATAATGTTCAGCTCCATTAGACACTATGAAATACTCTTTAAATTTCGTTCATTTCAACAAAAAGTTCGAATTCGGACAGAACTTATGGGATGATCTGATACAAAAATTGAAATAGTGGGCCAATATGCTACACTTGAAAGGCGATAGAAATCTGACAGGAACGTCCTTACCGCTGATGTTTATGGCTCTTGAATTCCTTAAATTAACAATGAAAAAGAATATAAATCAGAACAATGCTCTTAAGATAAGAAGTATACTAAGAAATAACAAGACGTGAAGTTATAAAGACACGCCTCCCTTCATACGCACATTATTATTATTATTATTATTATTATTATTATTATTATTATTATTATTGTTATTATTATTGATTTCTGGCGTTTACACATTTCATTCCGGGTCCCGCCCAGGGATCTAAGGTTAGAAATGGCATCATGACACTTTCCACTGACAAAAAAAAAAAAAAAATAAATAAATAAAAATATTACATAGATAAAGCCCTTCGTAAAGTGTGGGTGTACTTGTCAGAACAATTTTTGTATCTCCTTGAGGCGTGGACTTCCAGGAATCCCTTCAATTAGTCTACTGCAATCTTTTCCAACCAGTCCTAGGGCTCCAACTACAACAGGGATTGTTGATGTTCCCATATGCCACATTTTCGAGATTTCTGTTTCAAGGTCCTTGTATTTTGACAGCTTTTTGAATATCTTTAAAGATACATTGCAGTCAGCAGGGACTGCCATATCAATAAAGAGGCACTTTTTTGTTTGTGGTCTTTAATAACAATATTATTATTATTATTATTATTAGTAGTAGTAGTAGTAGTATATGCATATTACAGTTTACAAGTACACAAATGTACTAACTACCATGAGGGGGAAAAAAGATAATGCTGTACCAATCTTCTAAGCCTACCTTCCTTTAAATTCAACATTTAAAACCTGGATTTTTATGTGTATTTAAATGTTGAATACAGGAACTGAAAACAAATATGAAATTATCTCATCCATCAAGCCATCAGATACAATATTATCTATCTATTATTATGTTTGTTCTGTCTTCCATACATACCTATGGTGGGCATTGGGCTTTGTATGCCTTCCTACAACACATTTAATTCAATGTCACAGGTAACCTTAGAATCTATTATGGATTCTTAGTGAAAAGAACTATGAGAATAAAACTTAAATTGATATTTTGCACAACTAAAAATATACTTGCCAATCATCATTAAATTTATATTATATTTTATTTTTGTTCTCAATAGTTATTCACATCATTATTATTTTTCATATTATTATTAATAAATTTCTTTCAAGCTAACTCTAACCACAATGAAAAGTTCAAGTTTGGAATATACTTTCTCGTCAAATTAATTGTGTTTTTTGCTTTGTCTTTTCCATTGTTACAATGTTCTTGTAATGGAAGATTAGAAATGTATTTACATGTAAATATTGTTTTAAACTGATGCATTTTGGCAAAATTAGTAACCATTTTTGTTTGTGGTCTTTAATAACAATATCTGGGCGGTTGGCTTTGATTGTTCTGTCAGTGTGTATTGTGTAGTCCCATAGAATTGTAACAGGTCCTATCTCCATAACCGGGTCTGGGTGGTGTTCATACCATTTCCTTTCAGTTTCCTTCCCGTAGAAGTTGCAGATTTTTCAGTGCAGATATTAGCCCACTCTGTCATGCCAGGTTTTATATTCAGTGGGTGCCAATATCGTGCAACCTGATACAAGATGATAATTCGTTTCTGGATATTTATCACAGAATCTGCATTTTGGGTTGACACAATATTTTAGTATATGTGCATGATAATTCCTAGTTAGCAAGCATTTGTCCTGTGCAGCAGGGATTTCTTAAACGAGTCTATTGGAATCTTTTCCAGTCAATCCGAAGACCCGAACTACAACTGAAATTGCCCCAATTTTTGAGATTTCGATTTCAAAGTCCTTCTATTTTGATAGTTTTTTGAAGATCTTCAAAGCTACATTTCAGTCTGCAGCGACTGCCATGTCAATAAGGAGGAACATTTTTGTCTTTACGGTCTCTAATCACGATGCCAGGGCGATTAGCTTTGATTGTTCTTTCTGTGTGTATTGTAAAGTCCCATAAAACTGTTACAGGTACTATATCCGTAACCGGGTTTGGGTTGTGTTCATACCAATTTCTTGCAGTTTTCTTTTCGTAAGTGTTGCAGATTTTCCAGTGCAGATATTGGCCCACTCTGTCATGTTTTATATTCGTTTGGGTGCCAATACCGCGCAACCTGATACAAGATGGTCAACTGTTTCTGGATATTTATCACAGAATCTGCATTTTGGACACAATTTTTCAGTATTTGTGCTTGGTAATTTCTAGTTAGCAAGCATTGGTCCTGTGTAGCAAGAATAAAAACTTTGGTTTCAGCTTTTAACCCTGCACTACGTAGCCATTGATGGGTACGGGGTTTGTCTACATCAGCTTGTTTGATACAGGCAGAGTATTGGCCATGAAGCGGTTTATCTTGCCATCGTTTCTGTATCTGGTCAGTTGCTTTTGCTTTCTTTTTTTAAGAATTTTGCAGCTTCAGTCGGTGTATTATGCTTTACTAGTATTTCTTCACCGACTGGAAACTCCATTTTAAACTTGTTGTCTTCCTTTATTACGGAATAAAATCGCTTACTACTTTCATGTTCTTTGGCACAGATTATCATCCAGTCTTCCGTAGTTTCTAGGTATCTTTGAAGGCAAATTGTTGTAGTTTTGTAAGACAGTTCTAGTTGAACTAATCCTCTGCCTCCTTCGGATCTGGGCACATACAGACGATCAACTTCAGCTTTGGGATGATGCATGCGGTGGCAGGTGAGAAGCTTTCTCGTTTTAGCGTCCATTCGCTTAATGTTAGCTATGGTTCAGTTAAGAATGTTCAAAATGTATTGCACCACAGGGACAGCCAATGCGTTTATGGCTGAGATTCTGTTTTTTGAAATTAGCTTGGTATTCAGTACCAGACGCACATACCTGTAGTTCTTCTTTCTTACCTTCTCCTTTATTTGGGTATGCTGTATTCCGTCTCCTTCACTAATGCCCAGGTACCTATAGGCTTCTTTTTCCAGTTCCCTAATCTTTGTGTCAAAATCTAAATCTATTGAGTGTATTTTTGTATTTCTCCCTTTTTTGAATGTTACTTTTGCACATTTATCTAATTCGAAATCCATACCTATGTCGTCACTGAAACATTTTACAGTATTAAGGACACCCTTCAACTCATTTCCGTCTTTGGCAATGAGTTTGAGATCATTCATGTAAAGTAGGTGATTGAGTACTTTCTTCTTTAGTTTGTAACCATAGCTATTATTATTTAGTTCATGCCTAGCGGGGATCAATGACATACTGTTATACCATAATACCTATTCTATTGTAATAGACTCTCCCACAGATAATAAGTAGTAGTAACAGTGGCCAGTTGGGCTCAGTGGTGTTGAGTGAGTCAGTCAATGTCGGACATTGAAGTATCAACCATCACAACTAGATTGCTGCGTCATTAACTCTTATTTCAAGTTCCTAACGTTTTGTACGTCGGACCCTTTTTAGGACCGACTTATTGAAATACAAGCCTCCACTGTGAAAACTACTCTACAACACATACAAAACAGAAGGGGTGGCATGGAATCTCCTTGAAAGATTCCTCGTCGGATATTCAGTCTGTTGGATATGGTAGTGCCTCTGGTTTTATTTAGGTATAATGTGGTTTTCCACATCCCCATGCTGTGTCTAAAGAAATGTACTATCACGGGGGAGACGTTTGTACATTTTCAGAGTCTTAAATATCCACGAGTTGGCACACTATCAAAGCCTTTACGTTAATCTATCCATGCTGTACAGAGATTTCTCCTGCAATTTTTCAGGATCATTTTGTTTATCAGTAGGTGATCTTTGCAACAATATGAAACTCTCCAGTGGAAGAATGATGTTTGTTTCGGGAAAAGAGTACGTACAGTTCGTCAGGACAGACGTGATCAATTTATACGTGGGGAATAGACATATTACTGGCCTAATTTTTTCGGATCAATCTGTTTCACTTCTTTTTGGATTGAGATATGTAATACCTTCAGTGATCCAATCCGGAATGTCATTGTAATTATTTACAAGCATTGATAGAGTTTGTGCAAGGGTTTTGTGGATTGGTGAAAGATGATAGAGCCAGAAATTAGGCATCTTATCATTTCCTGGGGCTTTCCATTTTGGGGATTTCGTTAGAGCTCGCCTAACATTATTTCTGTTTATATTTTCTCACTCTTGTAGAGGCTTATCCAGCATTCGCACTTCTTCGTGTTGGATCCATTCTACATTGGGGGTATATTCCTTTGGACGGTTACAAATATTCTCCCAAAATTTCTGCACTTTGTCAATGGATGGTGGCTATTTGACATATATAAGTGCTTTTCCAATTGCCCTGTAACATTTTCTAAGGTCCATTTGGAATATTTTATCGTGGCGATAGACTGTACAACGTTTTTCGTATCGTCTTGTTCTCTGTGCCTTTAACTGCAGTTTGTTTTAGCATTTCCTTGATTGATGGAATTTCATTCAATGATTTAATTTTCTATTTCCGTTTGATCTTCCTGCATTTGCGTGTTGAGACATTTCAGTTTCTAGTGAGCCTATCCAGTATTTAAATCTCACATATGATTTCCTTTATTTCTTTAATCAATTTTGCCTTCCAAGTTGGATCTCTTTGTCTGTTGTTTGATCTTTTCATTGTCTTGACTCCAAGGTCCCCAGCAGCTTCTAAAGCTGTTGTGTATATGATATTGTTAACTTCTGTGATATTTCCCAGTGGTTTGTTCGTTAACAGTTTTTTTTCAGTGCAGCGTTGTATATTTACACAATGTGCTTTCTGGATTCGTCATATGAATTTTTGGAAGCTGTTCTCTGTTAGACAATTGTGTAAGAGTTATTATGCTGTGTACTTGTGTGACGTGGCTTTTCGTTTTGGTGATTTCAGCTCTGTGGTTTTCAAGGGGAATTCTACCCTAATATTGTTGGGTTCATCTTGATTGACATAGTCTGGGTAACTGCAGGTTATGTCACACGTTTTATTTCCCGGGAGGTTATTATTTCGTATCTCATCTAGTTTAGTTTTTACCTCATTCTCTGTGATATTATTCATTTCTGCTCTCATCTTTTTACTGTTTATTTGTATTCCGTTTTATCTTATCTGTTTCTGCATTTGAGTGTCTTTTGTTTCGCAGGATGTCCCTGCGGACATTGGCAAGTATATTTGGGTTGAGATGAGGACTTATTTCACTTCCTATTTATATTTGGGATGAGATGGAGGTCTTATTCTACTTTCTGTCATATTTCTCCATAATGGATGATTCGCGGTGTTCTTTTCTGGATTTTCAAGTGCGGTGAAAAAGGATGTCATGACTTATTGATACTCTTCGCGAGATCGTTTCGTTCGCTTTCTTTTTATTAGTTGATATGGCATTGAATCACTTGGACCAAGGTTGGAAATAGTCCTGATTTGGTAACCAAGTGTCTCTTCGTTGCTTGAAGTGTTTGTTTCAGTGACAGATTATTAATATTACTATTAGCAACAACAACAACAACAATAATAATAATAATAATAATAATAGTAATAATAATAATAGCTGTGCTATGGAAATTCCACGGATATTTTTATAACACTGGTTTTTAGATTAAATTATGAAAATAATGAGACAATGGAAAAGCTATAAGCGTTAAATTATGAAGATAAATCCTGTTTACTTGTTTCAAGATTAATGTCAAATAAATGACTTACACATGCTTTTCCTTTCTTCCCGACCTTACCGCCATGGATGGCCCTACAGGAGTTGGGACTCCATATGGCTTCACTCTCAATATATGCTATATAGATGACAAGAAATTGAATACTTCAGAAAAGAGCACTGCTAAAGTCAGTGACAATACAACTTCCCCACCCCCCAAAAATCAAAGGTGTGATATCGCTTGTGCAACAAAAACAACAAATAAAAGAACAAAGCTAGTAAATACTAACAAAATATTAGCAAAGAGGAGCACTAGTTAGAAAAATCTATCAAATAAGTATAAAGTACCCAGAGAAAAAAACGCTCTGAATAAAACAAACAAAAAGTGAGCTTACAAGAACGAGAAAATAAGGACACCAGAGAAGAAAAGAGCTAATTAGAAAGAAAAATAGAGGTTTACTAGCTACAGCTTAAATGCTAAGAAGTGAGAAATATACTAGCTTTACAACTGCCTATTATAACTAATGCTCGCCTTTTAATATCAGTCCCAGTCTTTTTTATGTCACCCATTTACACAAGCCCGTTAGGTGAGTTACTCAATGTTTCTTTCAGCTTTTGCCTGTAATGTATCCTGTTAGTAACTAATTCTCCAAGCCTTCTTTTCTCATTATGTTTTGGAAATTTCAACTATTTTTGATTCTGAGTGTCCACTTTCTTCCCATTTCTCTTAAAACTTCCTCGTTGCTCACATGTTGCATCCATAATATTCTCAGCAACCCTTTGCAGAACCAAATCTCTGTGTATCCTCTTCATCTTTGTGGTGATATCCAATTATTTACTGAAATATAGGAATATTGGAATTATATAGCAGCTTAGTTCGTTTTTTTTTTCATTTCTAACGATTTTTTTGTATCTTAATACTTTGTTTAGCTTTTGAGAAGTATCTTTCGCTATTCCAATCTACCTTCGAGTTTCTGTGTCGCATTTTCCGTCTTCTGTTATAAGACTTCCTTGATAGTTAAAATTCTATGCTTGCTTGATTCTGAGGTCTTCAATTTATAGTTCACATCTTGAATTATCCCCCTTGCAAGCAATCATACATTTTTTTATAGTTAATAGTTCTTTCTCTCCGCTTTCCTTAGCAAATCTGACACCGAGTTAGCGTGAGAAAATATGTAGAAAATTGGTAAAGAAGAAAGCTATTTAAAGCTTTAAAACTAAAACTAACAACGCAAGAGAAATATATTAAAACTATAAAATAGTAAGGAAATTTAAAATAATGTTAGATAGTGCTAAAAATAGAAGGAAGACTAGCAAAGAGAGAAGTAAAAGACAAAGAGAGAGAGAGAGAGAGACTTAAAAATAAATTTGAAGAAAATCATTGAAGAAAGCTTGTTAGAGCGAGAAGATGCTAGGAAAAATAATTGAAGATTTAAATCTTGCGAGAGCTGGAAAACGTGTGGAAGAAGAAAACTAGCAAAGAGAAGAGATATAGCAAAGAAATACTAAAAAGCAAAGTAAAAAAGACGTGACCTAGCGAAATGGAGTAAATCCTTAGTCGAAAATAGAACAAAAATATCTAGCGATAGTAAGAAAATACTTAGAAATAAACTAGCAAATATATCTCGCTTGAGCTAAGGAACAGATACGCGGAAGAAAACTAGCAAATAAGAAATATAGCTGGAAAATAATAAGAAAACTAGTTAAGTAGAAAACTAGTAAACGAGTAAATAACAAATTACCTACTAGCAAGAAGAAATCTAACTAGAACTAGAAAGTACTAAGAAGAAAACTACACTTAGATAATCCTCAGAAGACAACAAGCTAAGAGATTAGTAGCATGATCTAAATAAATATCAAGATCAAGCTAGAGATTTGAACAAATTTGTTCTTAACTAGTCCCAGTGAAGAACTTCTCTTGCGAAGAACTTCTCTTGTGCGAATATTAAAAATAATGGAGGAGGAGGAGGAGGAGGAGGAAGAAGAGGATGCAATAATAATAATAATAATAATAATAGTAATAATAATAATAAAATACCTTGAAAACAACTGAAATCACTAAAGCGAAAAACCACCCGATTAAAATAATCATCAAAGTAACTGGCACACAAATATCAGAAAGAGACCAGCTTCCAAAATCTTTTGTCAATAAATATAAAGCTGTATTGCAAGCATTAACGAAGATACCATTGGAAAACATTACAGAAGTAAATGATGTGATATATGCAGCTGCTTTAAGCCTGGAAAACCTAATGTCAAGAAAAGGAACATATCAGACAAAAGACAAGAAACTACTTGTATGGTAAATTTAAAGTGAGGAATTGAAGAAATTATCGATACTAGATGAGATTTCAAGAAATTCAAATGCTTCGACAAGGAAAGCAAGAAGATCAAGTAGAAATATAAAATTAAAGTAATAAATGAAATTCCAACAATCAAGGAATTTCTTAAACAGAAACTGCAATTAAAGGCACAAAGAACAAGGCGGTATGAAAAGCGTTATATCGGCAGAATAAGATTATTTCAAACAGATCTCATGACATTTTACAGGGAAATTGGAAAAGAAGTTGAAGAAGTAAAAATGACGAAGAAGAAGTACCACAATTTTGGAAGAATATTTGGAGCAGCACAAAGGAATATAATCTCAATGCAGAGTGGATCAAAAGGGAACAAGAAAGAATTAAGGATAAACCTGAAAAAGAATGGGAAAATATAACCAAGAATAAGGCAAGCTCTATGAAATCCTCAGGAAATAACAAAGTGTACAACTTTTGGATTTATCACTTATCATCAATCCATAAAAGCCTTTCGCAAACTTTATCAATGCTATTAAATAATCACAGTGAAATTCCAGAATGGATCATTGAAAGTATTAATAATTATTACGAAAAAGGGTGAAACAGAATATCCAAAAATTATTTATCCACTGACTGACTGTACTTAATCTTTTCTTGATAAAAACAAGATTAACACCCCCCCCCCAGCCCGGAACAGAAAGGATGCCAAAAAGATTCATATGATTGCTAAGATCAAATACATATCAATAAAATGATCCTGGAAAATTGCAGTAAAAATGGTAAAATCTCAGCACACCTTGGGTAGATTATCATAAAGCCTTTGATAGTGTGCCACTTTCTTGGATCCTTAAGGCTGTCTAAATGTACAAAGTCTCTTTGGTGATAGTAAATATCCTTAAATATAGTATAGGACTGTAGAAAACCACGTTATATCTAAATCCCACCAAAGACACTGTCACTCTCAATCGCTTGAATATTTGAGGAGGATTATATTTTAAGGAGACCCCATATAATCCCTCATGTTTAATCTGTCCCTAATCAATGAACTAAACAGTAATAACTAAGGATATTAAACAAGGTATTTAATCACTTAATTTACATGGATAACCTTAAACTTTTTGCCAAAGACGACAATGAGTCGAACTGACAACGGTATGAAAAGTATTGTGAGGCTCTCCCCTTTTTGCATAAGATGGACTCGTCCAAAGTATGCTTATACTGACAGAGAGAAGACCTGCTGTTGAGATACGTCGAGATACAGTCTCGACGTCTGTCGAACTGTCTGCTTTGGCAGAGAGGAACCCGGACGAGGCTTTGCCGAAGGCCAAGTTTTCGTCCGGGGAGGTAAACAGGCCCTGAACCCGTCTAGGTGGGTTCACAGGGTATCTTTTTGGCAGAGCCTACAGGCTCGGAGAAACCCACATTAAACTCGGCCTTGTGCCACATATATTCCTCGTAGGTGGGATATTAAATACTGAGATACGTGAAGATACGTTGAGATACGTTGAGACAGGTTGAGAGATACGGAGACAGACACAGGGTGTTCTCAGAGAGTTATACAAGAGTCCAGAGAGGGAGAGAGAGAGAGATGATTACGGCTTTACTTACAGAGACTTGTATATATACTTTCTACTAACCTGCATTCCTGGACTACTAAACTTCACTTCAAGTCTGTATTCTTACGTTAATACACTTATTTTCCTATCTCAATTTCTGGCGTTGTTTATTTATTTGTGCAGGATTCCATCCCCGGAATCCCCAACAAATAGTTAATTAGATGAATGTGTAAAAGTAACATTCAAGAAAGGGAGAATTACAGAAAGAAACTCCATAGATCTCGGTGTTATAACAAAGATAATGGGATTGGATCATGAAAAAAGTGTATTAATACCTAGAAGTCAACAACTCAGGTGGAGTACAGTATACCCAAATGAAGGAGAAAGTAAGGAAAGAATACTACAGGCATGTGCATCAGGTATTAAATACCGAGTTGAATTCACAAACAAACATCAGCCATGAACACTTTGGCTATACTTGTGGTACACTATAGTTTCCTTAACTGGACGATAACTGGTAATCGAATGGATGCCAAAACAAGAAAGCTTTTCATTTGCCACCTCATGCATTATCCTAAAGCAGTGACTGATCGTCTGTATGTATCAAGATCCGAAGGAGGCAGAGGATTAATTCAACAAGAGATGTCTTACAAAATTACAACAGTCGGTCTTCAAAGATACTTAGAAATTACAGAAGACTGGCTGATAATCTTTGTCAAAGAACATGAACGAAATAAGAAATTTTATTCAGTAATAAAAAAAAATTTTAAAAATTCAAAATTGAAATAGAAGCAGAAGAGCAAGTAAACCATAATCCATCTACTGAAACGACAAAGAAACTATAAAACGAAGGCAAAGCATATGCAATGGGTCACATGCAGAAACGATGACAAGCTAAACTTCATCATAGTCAATACTCTGCCCATGCCGAACAAGCAGATGTATGTATCCCCATGTAATTCAGTGGATGTGTAGTGCTGGATTAAAATTTGAAACCGAAGATTTTATTCTTGTTGCTCAAGATCAAAGCTTACTAACTAGAATCAAGCAAACAGACTGACAAAATGTATCGAACCCAAATGCAACATGAAAGTGTGGGGCCAATATCTACACTGGAAAGTCTGCAACGGTCAATTTCATAACGGAGAGCATGAAAAACTGGAAGACTACACTAAACCTAAAACATACAAACGGGTCATTAACATCGAGACTAATCAACATCAAAAGCGGGTGCGTCGCAACAGCTTTAGGAGGCCGAGGTTCAATCCAATTTGAACTAACTCTAAAAACTACAAAAATCGGATTAGAAGCCTACCTGACAAAAACCAATGTCACTCTCCTACAAATAGTAAAACACCAAATCCACTCTATTAAAAAAGAAGCTGCACTCTTCAAGAAACAGCTTAATATACCTGAAACCCTACCAACAAAAAACAAAGTGAATATCATCTCCGTCAAACGAGTAAAACAGAAAGCAAAGGAACTTAGCCAATTACAAAAAACTAGGACGACAAGGCGAATATCTAAAATGAACGAAAGAAGATGTGGGCAAACAGAAGACACATCAGTGGCTAAGAAGAATCGGGCTGAAAACTGAGACAGAAAACCTAATTATTGCAGCTCAGGAACAAAGCCTTGCAACCAGATCCTATCACTTGTCACATAATCAAGGATGAAACTCTTGACCATATTATCTCAGGATGTCTGGAACTGAAAAACAAAAACAAAACAAAAAAAAAAAAACAAAACATAACAAGGTAGCGACATATGTGCACTGGAAGATATGCAAGAAACACAACATCGAAACCAGTGGGAGATGTTATGAGCACCAAACAAACGCCAAAATAATGTTGTAACTATCCTATGGGACATACCAATTCAAACTGATAAGGAAATGAAAGCAAACAATCCTGATATTATCATAAAAGACATAAATTCAGGAAGTGTATCCTTATTGACATAGCAGTTCCATCTGAGAGAAACAGCTCCACAAAAATTATCGAGAAATTGTCCAAATACAAGGACACGGAGATCGCGATTAACATGGTGTGAGAAATGAAGTCTGAGACTATATTAATAGTAATCGGATCTCTGAGCCACGTGAGAAAAGGAATGGAGAATTTTACTAACAGTGTCCCAGGTAACATTAACATACAAATTGCCCAGAAGATAGCCGTACTAGGAACATCCCATATACTAAGAAAAGTGCTATCAATTAAATGAAAATTCTCCTATAGGACTTAAGGACAATAGTTTGGACCCGGCTCTACAGGATACAAAGCAAGAAACATAACATACACAAATAATAATAATAATCAGGATGTGAGGAATGAAGACTGAGACTGTACCAATAGTAATCTGAGCACTGGGCCTCGTGAGAAAATGAATGGAGAATTTTACTAACAGTGTCCCAGGTAACATTAACATACAAATTGCCAGATGATAGCCGTACTAGGAACATTCCCTATACTAAGAAAAGTGCTATCAATTAAGTGACAATTCTCCTATAGGGCATAAGGACCATAGTTTGGACCCGGCTCTACAGGATACAAAGCAGGAAACATAACGTACACAAATAATCATAATAATAATATATGCGACTTCTATAAGCACATGACGCGAGCAATGTTGCAATATGAAATTTGCTGAAGAAACAATAAGTTAATTTGACAAAACTTTGTGCCTTGGGAAGAGATTGTAGGTATGCAAGGTGCGTCAAAAATGAAATCTTCTAAAAGATTCGATGAAATGTAAAATAATTGAGATAGTAAAATTAGTTGCAGCAGTCGGAATTAATAACAGATTTTGTGTAAATTCATGATGAAGAATAATAAAATGGAACAGCATTTGTCTTTTAAATGCAAATACAAGCACTATTAATCGTAACAAATTTCAACCAAACTTATATGAGCGAATTTTCGAACAGTTTGCCTTCTCGAATTGCACCTTCGGATAGCAACAGATAGCGTTACGCCTACAGACCTGACATTTCGAAGTTTTATGGCAGGCATTGTGGGTTTATTTCCGAGTTTTGTTGAGATGCTTGACATATTTTCTTGATCTTTACTCATATTTATGGTTTCTAGGTGAGATTCAAATGTCATTAGTTGCATCAAGTGTAAACACAACAGTATATCCAGTCAAGACTAAATTTTGAGAAAATTCGAAATGTTAGATTTCTATGCATCAGCTGTGTGTAAAGTGAAAGACGACATAAAGAAGCAAAGATAAAAAAAATATCAAAATTTTATGATAAAAGTGATTACAAGATACAAACAATCTACAAACTGCTAAAAAGATATTGGAATGACTAGTGAAAATAATATGGGCATTATTATATGCACGATATAGTAACACTTTGCTCATGGGAGAAAACAGACAAGATATGCATTATAGTTTGAAGTATACAGAGTAATTCGACAACAGCAGTGAAAGAAATACGCATTAACAGATAAGAAAAAGAGAAGTGAATTACGTTTACTATAGTAACTTAACATGGTCATTATTGCGTCGGTGATTTAGTTTCAGTTATACAGGCATTAAAACCCCCAAAGAATTGGCTCAATTTTCCCATGCCGTTAAGTATAGCAAAATTAAAAGCAGCTGTTACGTTTGAATAAGAAGGATAAATACAACATGAAATAATATGATATCCTAGAAAACTAATATGGGATTTACCAAACTCATATTTGCTGAGTTGATAGCAACTCCATTTTCTTTGGCTTTTAAAAAATGCACATGTTCTTCCACGGAAGTACTGGCTATATGGAGATTATTAATATAAACGCAAACAAAATGTAAATTGTGAAACACATAGTCAGTGAACCTCTGGAAAGAATACGCTGTGCTTCTGATTCTGAAAGAACGTGTAAAATCTCAACCAAATTAAATGAAATAAAGATAGCAGTCTTGGGAATGTTACGCTGTTCTACCGAGTTCTCGTGGTAGGTTTTGATAAGGTCCAGCTTTTTGAAAATTCAGTTATTTTAAGTGATTGCTGTGATACCTCGCTAATCAGGAATCGGCTACGTATCCGGTTTTGTTCTCTATAGTCGACATATGCTTCACAAGTTGCACTAAGAGGAACTAAATGTTATGGAGAATGCCATTTGCTGCCTTAAGGGAGTACGGTGTCAAACTCCATCATTTTGACAGGGAAACCATTGTTAGTAATGTCGTGTAATGTCATATGTCAATGTTTCCTTACAGCTTAATACTGTTAGAAAATGTATCTTTTTAGATACATTTTCTACGAAAACAGTATTATCTTGGGTATTAGCCACTATGAGTAAAGAAAACAATATAAGATATATGACCTCCAACCTAATGTGGTCCTGGGATCCATCACTCAATGTTTGTCTAAATCAGTTTGAAAACCATGTTTGTGCACATAAATGCAACGCCAGGTATGTCTTTTTCCACCTCCGCAATTACAAAATGGGGTGGGTGGATGAAAACACATCGTAAGCAAAATTCAACAACGCATTTTTTGATAAGTCTATATAAAAGGCTTGTTATTGACCTGAAGTGTAAACTCATGAAGTACTTTCACTATTTCTATTAGTAGCAAGGATTCAGAAAATCTGAGCACTGCTGTTTCCAGGAAAAATAGTATCAGTTATTGATCAAGTACGCTTAAGTGACAAGCTTCTCCTTTAGCGTTACGCTGTGACTTCTCAAAAGGACAGGGCAGTTTGCACGAATAGGCCATGTCACCATGTTTTTTGTATACAGGCATGGTATTTCTCTCCCTCGATCTCCGAGTAGAAAGGGCCCTACTAAAAAAACAAAAACTGCTGGAAAAGAATTTGTCCAGTCTATTCGTTTCTACTCGTTTTTCCCGTCTCTTTTCCCAGAGTTTCTGACTCAGAATTACGGACGCCTGATACGGAAGGCGTTTGTGTCGACATTAAATCCACGATGTTATCTGTCTTCTCCTCCAATTTTGCACAAGTGTCTCCTCTCCAACCGAGGTTTAAACAGTGTAGAATTATTTCGGAAGATGTTGGAAAAATATGTGACGAACAATTCCATCATCAGTCTGTTCATCCACATGATGCACTAAACAGCGATGGAATTGCAAAAGGTTATTATTTGCTATTATCTCTTAATTTAACAGCTTTAGTAATTTTCTCCGGGGAGAGATATACGTCCTGACAATCAATTCTTCCTTCAATTTAGTTAAGCGATTGTCTGCCGGCGAAGAGATAGTAATATCTCTTACCTCGGTAGCTAATGTATATGGTAACACATACACTGTTAACGTAAACTTATTATTTTGTGAAGTAACACCCCTAAACACGAAATGTGCATTGATTTGGGTGGAATACAAAGCTTGGTTAGTCAGTGAATAGAATGGATTTATCTTACTTATAGGCATTATTTTATCTTCCTCAAAGCTCATGCAAAATAATAAAATGCTTTCTTAGGTCGAAATGTAATCGTGTAGAGGTTAGTCAGCAAATGAAGCTAATGAGAAATTAAAATTACAGGTATGTTACACATAACTGCCGCCAAAGACTAATGAAGAGATATGGTTGGAGTTTAAATACAATTGGACTGGACACTAGTAAGAGGAAGAACAACTAAAGTAGTAAGAGGTAGGAAAAAAAGAATATAGATAGTGATTTTCTAAGCCGGCTTAGATGTGGCACAAGGCCGAAAGTATGGGGTTCCCAGTGAGGATCGAACTCACTACTCAGTCGTAATTGATCTAGCAAGACAAGCTTTCTAACTATTGCAGCACGTCGAGGTGCCTAGAATATGGATAACTAATTTTGGTGCCAAATTTGAAATTCAAGATGAAGTCAATAATGTTGAACTTCAAGCAACGACTGATTTAAAACAAATCAAAAAAAGAAAGAAACTTGTACTGCTTAGAGGGCATACGTCGAAAGTCTTTACTAGATTTTTGCAACAAGAATGAAACACTTATGTTAGAACTCTGTATCTATATTGTTTTTCGTCTTGGAGAGAGGATTGGCATTTATGTGTCATGTAGTACATGTAGGATGACATCAATTATTAAATAATGTCTCCTCGGCAATTAACTGTAGCCGGAAGCATTCTGATAAAAAATTGTTAGGCGAGCAAACAGTAAACGATAGAAATCTCATTACACATGTCACAATGCCGTAAAAAAAAACTTTTAGTCAGATGAAATGCTTATCACATCGGGAATCAGCAATTATTGGAATGGTTCGTGTAGATAAATTTGCACAAGCATCCCAAATATAAACATTACTATACGCACAATATAGTAACAAGTTGTCTATTGGTGTAAACAGGCAAAGACATGTATAATGTTTTGTGGTGAAAGAAAAAACTTTATCTCCATATTTACAGAAGATGAATGCGACAATAGTTTGTTCAGGAAGTGTAAGAGGCATGCATTAAACGGTATGAAAAAAAGTAGTTAATTAAAATCTTATTTATTAAACTGACTCGCTTATCATTTCATCGGTGATTTTCATCGGCTATATCAGGCGAGAGACTATGAAAGGCTGGAGTATTTATTTTTGTTAATCGTTTCACCTCAAGCAAGGCAATAAAGCCACTAGGACGCAGATGGGTTACTGAGTTAAAGAATATGAGGAAAAAAAAGCTACTATTAAGCAGAAGGAACACGAAAAGAACAAGACTTAAGAAGACAGAAGATACCGACTGACATTGCAATTAATTCTTTGAAGGTCAAAGTTGACTGGGAAGTAAGAGGGTTCCACAAGCGAGAAGTGCGACAGAATAAACTGTTAGCATTGAACTTACAGTTACAGCTTGCCGTTTCAATTGTAAAAAAGATGAGACGTTCTGGTAGTCAAGCTGAAAGAAAAACCTTTCAAAATATTTATAATAATGTACGCACCGATACACATAGTAAGGAAGAGAAAATCGAATCTTTCTACTCCATGATAGACAGTGCCAAACCTCTTTGCAAATCACAAGAAGTCATCATTATCATAGCAGACCTAAACGCCAAAGTAGGCAGGGAAATGGCAGGGGATATAGTAGGAAGATTCGGATTAGGAACCCGCAATGAACCTGTAGAAAAATGGATCCAATGGTACACAGCCAATGACCAGGTAATAGCCAACACATAGTTCCAAGAACATTCGAGACGATTATGGATATGGTGGAACCCAGGAGGAGAAACTAAAAACGAAAGTGACAAAAGATTCAGAAATGCAATGATTCGCTGCAAAACCTACCCAAGTGCCGCCTGCGGAAGCGATCCTTGCCCTGTTATATGTAAAGTAAGAGTGAAAGTACAGACATTGAAGAAGACTAATGCAGCACCCAAATTGCAATACAACAAACTCCGGAGTGACCCGAACCTGAAAGAAAAATATATGGACAGGGTGAAAAGAAGATATGAAGAACCCAATGGAAAATCGAAATGGGACACACTAAGGGACGCTTAGTGACATCAGTAAATGATAAAGTAAAAGGGACGAAGAAGAAAAAACGAATGGATGACATGAGATTCTCGACATGATGCAAAGGAGACAGAAAACTCTGCCAAGATACGGAACGGAATACAGAAAATTACACAATGAAATAAGGACCAAATATATACAAGCAAGCTAAAGAAGACTAGCTAAACAAAAATGTGCAGAAATAAAGAGATTAACAACAAAGGAGATATGCATAAACAAATAAAGCAACTAACAGGACAGAAGACATGCAAAAAAGAAGGAAAAAATTCTTCAACCTTGGATCGAATGTCTTGGAGAAAGCTTCCACAACGAAAGAGAACAACAAGCAGTACACAGAACTACCGACGGGCCTGAAATTCTGAAAAACGAAATAGAAGCTGCACTTGAACAGAAATTGAACAGAAACAAGGCGGAAGGGCCAGACGGAATTGTAACAGAAATGCTGACAGCCTTAGATGACTTTGGCATAAACAAGATCACAGCAATAATAAATGAAATCTACAACAGTGGGGATATACTGGAAAATCTCAGCAAATCTATCTTCATGGCAATGTCTAAGAGACCAGGCGCAAACGAATGTGAACTCCATCGAACAATAAGCCTAATGAGCCACGTGACAAAAGATATCATCCGTATTCTAATGAACAGGGCGCGCAGCAGAATCAGGAAAGAGATAGAACAAGAACAGTGCGGATTCGTTAAAGACACCAGAAGAAGGAACGCGATATTCATGCAGAGAATGTTATCAGAAAGAGCAATACAAATGCAGAAGGACGTGTACCTATTTTTTATAGACTACGCAAAGGCCTTCGACAAAGTACGCCACAAGGATCTGTTGGAACTGCTCAGCAACCTTTATATATTCGGGAAAGATATCAGAATAATCAAGAACCTATACTGGTAGCAAGCAGCATGCATGCGCATAGAAAACGTGTTCAGCAAATATAGAAAAATAGAAAGGGCCATAAGGCAATGATGTGTCTTCTCACCGGACATATTCAACTTATACAGCGAGGCAATTCTGGAAATCCGACCAGAATCCATCATCGGCGGCCACAATCTTAACAACATAAGATACGCAGATGACACAATACTGATAGCAGACACGGAAAAGAAATTACAAAACCTCCTACAGAAGGTGGCGAAGGAGAGCGAGAACAAGGGACTAAGTATAAACTACAAGAAGACAGAATGCATGGTCATCAGTACAAAGATGAGCCCGAAATGTGATTTGCAGGTTGGGAACACTAAAATCAATCAGGTGCATAAGTTTAAATATCTAGGAAGTGTTTTGACAACGGAAGGCAAGTGCGACACTGAGATCTATAGACATATTGGGATGGCCAAGGATGCATTCATTCCAAAAGAGACCGGAGGATCTCTTTGGTAACAAAGAAAGGAGTACTGAGCTGCTACGTGACATCTGTCCTCCTTTACGGTAGCGAATGTTGGACGGTCTCCTCAAAGATGCAGAAGAGACTCGAGGCGGCGGAGATGTGGTTCTACAGAAGGATGCTGAGGATATCATGGACCGAGAGCGTGAGCAACGATGAGGTCTTGGAGAGGATGCAAACAAGGAGGAAGCTTATACTTAACACCAGGAAGAGGCAGCTGGAGTTTCTGGGACACGTAATGAGAAAGGAGGACTTGGAGAATCTGATACTCAAAGGTCGAATAGAGGGAAAGTGAGACAAGGGAAAGCAACGCATGGCATACCTGGCGAGCTTAAGTAAGTGGATGACAAAACGTGGTCTGGGGGATGTGGCAGAGGAACGAAACATTGAGAGCTACATGGGATAGGGGAAAATGGAGAGCCATGATCGCCAACGTCCTGAAAGGACACGGCACATAAAAGGAAAAGAATGGTAGTGTCAGTAGAATCGAGTTCAGCAGGGCTTAGTCAAAACTATGTGGAGGTCATCAGTTTGTATTCACATGTTACCGGGTGGTGTCGATAGGATACAAGCATAACTGACTGCTGCATCGCTATGGATCTGAAGGTACTCCAAAAGAATTGCAATATCAGCTAAGAAGAAACAAAAAAAAACTACTTTTAGTTTGTGAAGAAATTAAAAAGTTACAATGCTAATTAACTAGTAATAATAATAACAATAGTAATAATACAGATAATTAACAATAGTAGTTAGTTGTACATTTATTGATCGATTTGTTTTTCACGGCCTATCAAAACTTGAGTTATTTAAAGCCGAAACATATTTTGGGATTTTTGGACATTTATTGATCGATTTGTTTTTCACGGCCTATTAACACTTGAGTTATTTAAAGCCAAAACATATTTTGGGATTTTAAGAATAATTCTTTTTTTACAGGCGAATATTGCATTAACAACTTTTTGGGGATTACTATTTTTTCAGATACAAGTTGTATTATTTAACCCATAGCTGGGAGGATAAGAGATGGCTTCATACCTTTCTCAAGGCTATTTGTCCATAAGAGAAATGTAATGAATTCGACTGGAATTCAATCCCAATCGTTATCAATTAGATCACCTGAACGTCCTAGTAGTTGCTTAAATAAAGAGTTCAATAATATCGAAGTTCATATTTGACTAGATATATTCCCAATAAATTTGGTTTGTAGATGTTGGTAGCTTATTAAGACCTTCTAACGTCAATTTTTTTGTTGTTGAATAAGTAATGATTATAGTAATGGGTGAGGAAATTTATTAGCATCAAAGAACGGATTGAGGAATCTTTTATAATAACGACTGTTTTGTGCGCCACTACTGCTTGAACTGTGGTGCGCCTTTGCATTTATGGGCGTAAAGGGGCTCATTTCAGGTAAATAGTTCTTCAGGGGCTCATTTCAGGTAAATAGTTCTTCAGGGGCTCATTTCAGGTAAATAGTCTTCAATAGAGTTTTCACTGGGCGGAAAATGTTTATGATGCTCCGTCAGTTTGATAGAACTTACTTTTTCAATCCATTTTTTGTAAGAACTTCTATTCTCATTTGACTTCCATTCTTCAAGAGATGGTCGTTACAAAAGCACGATATACTGAAAAGTACTGAGATGTACTTAGGAAAACCCGGACATATTACAAAGAAAGAACATGATTTAAATCAGTAGATAAAAGTTGGAAGTGTAGATTATATGGCCCAGAAGTGTTTGTTGCTATTTATTAAGCTTGTCTAAGAATGGTATGAAGTTTCAGTCGTGAGGCGAAAGTGAAGATCGAACTAACTATAAAAGCAAAGAGTGCTGTGAAACGATCTTGTTAATCGACTTGTTTCCTTTTCTACTAAGCTTAACTTATTTTGGCATGAAAGATTGGTTTGCTTATCAGTGACTAAGGTCGAGTTAATCGCTTCGTTAAATTATTACAATGTAATTTAAACTCATAACTTAGAACATTAAAAAAAATTGACCAAAAAGGAAATATGACTAGGACCTGGGTGTCTATATAGAATAGGTAGTATGCGTATGCAGTACTAAACAGAATCGCTTGGAATCCACTTCGGGTAATATTATAACCAGAAATATATAAGCAATTAAAAAAGAATATAATAAAAATAACCAGTCATTATGGGAATATATTAAATCTAAAAATTCTCTACCGTTTGTTAACTGTAAAATGTAGAACATTGCATTTACCCAATTCGCTCGATGTGCACGGAACAAATTCCCTTGCGGATTAATTACGACAGCAGTAATAAGAAATGATTCGTGGTTCCTGCGATCTGCATTCGTTACTTATATATATATATATATATATATATATATATATATATATATATATATATATATACGGTGTAACCCGGATATAAGAGAGTTGTCGGGACCGGAGAAGAAGTCTCTTATATCCGGATTTCTCTTATATCCGGGTCTAATTTATATACATTAACACAGGCTCTAATTTGGGACCAGAAAATCTCTCTTGTGTCGGATTTCTCTTATATCCGGGTCTAATTTATATACATTAACACAGGCTCTAATTTGGGACCAGAGAAAATCTCTCTTATGTCCGGATTTCTCTTATATCCGGGTCTAATTTATATACATTAACACAGGCTCTAATTTGGGACCAGAGAAAATCTCTCTTATATCCGGGTTTCTCTTATATCCGGGTCTCTTATATCCGGGTTACACTGTGTATATATATCCGTCAAAAACGTGTGAATTTCTTTTCATTTTTCATTTCAGCTTTTGGAAGTAAAGTCTGATGATCCAGAACCCTGTTAAAGGGGTTATGGTGAAATAACTTATTACATGGAATCTTAACGTGGTCTGTTTTTTTATTAAAAATATATATATATATATATATATATATATATATATATATATATATATATATATATATACAGGGGTTAGACGAAATAATGTGAACAGCTTGCAAAAAATACCAATTTTTTTAATTCCGGCATTTTTGCCGGTATTTGTAAACATCGAACCGGCATAAAAGTAAACGAACAGAACTTTAATCCTTTACCTTGTTTTTTTTTTTTTTTTTTTTTTCTTAATTAATTCATTATTTATCTTCAGGTAAAAAGAGTTAGATACTAAAATGCGGGACTTGTCAGATTTTCAGAGAGGACAAATAGTTAGTGCTCGATTAGCAGGATCATCTGTGACCAAGATGTCTGAATTATTGAACATGTCACGAACTGTAGTGACCACGGTTATGACAGTTTACACAAAACAAGGCAAAACATCATCAGCAAAGAGTAATAGTGGATGGAAACCGAAAAGTTGACCGAAAGAGACCGACGATCTTTAAAACGAATCGTGGCAAAAAAAAAAACAGAACTCACCTAACCAATACAATTTCTACACGCACAGTACCTCGGGAGCTCCGTAAAGCTGGTATCTACAGAAGGACTGGGGTTAGGGTTAAACCTGATTCCTAAACCTCTGATTACAAAGTCGAATGCCAAGTTGAGAAAAAAATGATGTGATGAGCACAAAAATTCGACATTCGAGGAATGGAAAAAGGCTATTTGGTCTTATGAGTCTTTTTTCATCCTACAAACGGGCGTGTTTATGTATCGAGAACCCCGTGTGGAGGCTATGATCTGGATTGCATAGTCCCGACAGTCAAACATGGAGGTAGCTCAGTAATGATTTGGTCCGCAATTTCCTCGTATTCTTCTTGTCCTATCATCACTCTTAATAGTAGACTTAACCGCAGATAAATATCTCGACATTCTACCATACTGTTGCCAAAAAATGCCATATACCAAGATGATAATGCACCCATACACACTCTAAAAAAAAGTGAATTCATGGTGTGATGAGCATCATAACGTAATTAAACATCTTCCATGGACAGCACAATCACCTAATCTCAACATAATTGAACCATTATGGGGAGTTCTAGAGCAGAGAGTGAGAAAAAGATTTTATTCTCCATCTTTGCTGCAGCAACTTTCCGAGATTTTGATTAAAGAACGGGATAAAATTCTACTGGAAACAATTCAAAACTTATTTGCTTCCATTGCACGTAGAATCAAAGCAGTTTTAAAAGCTAATGGAGGCCCAACACCTTATTAGTCAATAAATAAATGTTTAAGTCAGGTGTTCATATTATTTTATCTAACCCCTGTATAGATATATACATTCACTATCTAGTAATTAGTCGTAGTCACAATTTCTTTCCAGTAATTGTTATAAAATTCAAAAACATGATTTATTTGCCTTTTTACAATAAAGTTATTGTGGGTAAGTTGGTTTTCTGTGAAAACATTTCTCATAGTAAACTGCCTTATTTTAAATGTTCATAGAAATGGCCTGATATATAAAAATGATCACACATTTTAGTAAATGTTACAGTTGACAGAGAAAAAGGAACTCTAAAAGAAGCCTCGGTTTACGACAAAGGACATTGTCAATGATGTAAAGATATTAGTGTAGAAGGAATCTACAAAGACAGTCACTAGATGCTTTCGTCGGGCAGGACTTCTGTCATACCTGAACGTACCTATTCTATTATTAATAGACTCTCCCACACATAATAAGTAGTAGTAGTAGTAGCGGTCGCCAGTTGGGTTCAGTGGTGTTGAGCGAGTCAGTTGATGTCGGACATTGAAGTATCAACCATCACAACTAGATTGCAGCGTCATTAACTCTTATTTCAAGTTCCTAACGTTTTGTACGTCGGACTCTTTTTAGGACCGACTTAGCGAAATACAAGCCTCCACTGTGAAAACGACTCTACAACAACTTCAAGCTCATCGCTCAAGGAAAATTCCTTTGCTTAATGCTAAACACTTAAAATGCAGATTAGCTTATGTTAGTAACCGTCTAAAATATGAGAATAAACATTGGAACTCTGTTTTATGGTTAGATTAAACCAAACTAGAAGTATTTGGTCACATGAACTCCCGTTATGTATGAAGGAAAGTGAATGAAGCTCACACACCAAAAAATACCCACCCTAAAATTCAGCACGGTGGTGGGGGAATTCTTCTTTGAGGATGTTTTGCTGTTTCAGAACCAGCAGAACTAGTGAGTATAATGTCGATGTAGAATAATTTTCCTGAGTCTATGTCAAATTTATGGAAAAGAAACGAATACGAATGTGTATCGTACCTATCGCTTGGTGTAATGCTGTACCAACCGTATACTGACTGACCAGTTAATACTCTTCAGAACTCCAGTTTGTGGGTCAGCTAGACAGTTATATTACAAATTGTTGCCTAATTGTTATACTAGAACATACCTATTCTATTATTAATAGACTCTCCAACATATAAGTAGTAGTAGCAGTCGCCAGGGAGCTCAGTGAGTTGGTCGAGTCAGTCGATGTCGGACATTAAAGTATCAACCACCACAACTAGATTGCTGCGTCATTAACTATTATTTCAAGTTCCTAACGTTTTGTACGTCGAACCTTTTTTAGGACCGACTTAGTGAAATACAAGCCTCCACTGTGAAACTAGTCTACAACACTAATATTATTAAAGATTTTTCCATATCGAATAATACAAAAATATTTGAAAAATAATTCCATACTTTCAGATAGTGGTAGTACAATTTTAGTATAATTTGGGGATAAGTTTAAAATATAATCTCACCATACACCTAAATCTATGTAAACTTAGAATCTTTTTGGCATTGAAAAGATTTCAATTATCCTTTTTATCAGATGGTAAAAGCCCTTCTGCATTCAAATGACAAAATTCTAAATTGGAAACATTATGAATACATTTTGGAATTGAAATTCTTAAATAGTTTTTATCTGTAATTTTATACAATCTTTCTAATTTCTGTCTGTTGTTTCATCATCGCTAAAGGCAAAGATATCGTCTTATACACTATCTCTATTTGTCTAAATACACCATTATTTTTGTTGGAATGTTATTACCGCAGTTTATAATCTAAAAGGCATATTCAAAGAGTCTGAAAGGTAAAGTTAATGCTATCTTAGGCACATCATCTGGATGTACTTTTATTTAGGGATAAGATGAAGTCTATTTTTTTTTAAAAAAGGTCTGTATTCTTACGTTTAATACACTTATTTTTCTATCTCAATTGCTGGCGTTGTTTATCTATTTGTGCAGGATTCCATTCACGGAATCCACAACAGTTGGCAAGTTTCGAGGTAAATAAATTGATATTTGATATAAGATAACGATTACGTTTTATAATACAATTCAGAGAAATGCAATGGTAATTACCATTGATGCTACCGCATCAATGGTAATTACCGTCAAATTTTTAAACAAACTGAATTTTTCCATTCACATTTTTTAGATATCACTGAATTTTTCCATTCACATTTTTTAGATATCACTGAATTTTTCCATTCACATTTTTTAGATATCACTGAATTTTTCCATTCACATTTTTTAGATATCACTGAATTTTTCCGTTCACATTTTTTAGATATCACTGAATTTTTCCATTCACATTTTTTAGATATCACTGAATTTTTCCATTCACATTTTTTAGATATCACTCCGGTATTTTGGATTTCTTTAAATTCTGCTCCTATCGGTTTATATGTTTTCTACAGACATTTCTCTAGTTCTTTTGGTTTCCTGTATCTATCCTGTGTAATCTCCGCAGTATTTTCCTTTTACCATCAGGTAAAACATATTCAGAAAGCCTAACGTCATCAACGATTATATTTATCGTCGATGTATTTATATTTTAGTTTCTTTTTGTAATATTGTCTTAATAATTTTATTGTTACCGTTTATGGTTAAACGAAGATTGTTAAAAACACCAAAGACCAATAAAAGATTAGTGATATCACTGATCACGAATGTTCATTTAAAAGAAAGATCTTTTTAAAAAAGGAATTTTACGCTCCAGATTCTCTTGTCCTTCCCATTTTATTTTCTTGCCACTAAGCGGATGATATTGAATAAGAATTGGGTATAAAACAATTTCGTTCATTCAAGAAATTGATAATATAGAACTATCAGAATCACTGTCAATATATATATATATATATATTTTTAGTAGTTCTTAGCTGTGCAACGACATCCAGAAGTAGCGGTTTCACCAAAATTAATGCGACCTACCTAAATTAATTTTCCATGTCATTGGGAACATGGATTGGGGTTCAAGGACTGTCAAAGTTTTTGTTGGGGCGCACCCACCTTCTCATCAGAATGGACTGATCGCCCTACTACTAATAGGACAGTTCTATAGAGTTTTGAAAAGATCAGGTGACCATCACACTTCCGTCTCTCTACCGGAAGATATAGTTGGACTTTATACGCTTTCTGATTGTTACTGACTAACCTGCGTTCGTTTGACTACTAATCTCTCTGTTGTAAATACCTCTTCAGATATACCAGTATTTTTCCCTACGTATGTGTTTGTCCTTATTTCAATACACGCACGCGGAAACACTCAACATCTCAACACTTTTGAAGGTAATTTTGCTTCTTGAGCCATCTCCAGTTGACCAATGACAGGAAAGTTTTAATCAATTACTTGGAGTCAAACCTATCAAAACAACTACTTACCATCCACGTGCAAAGGGATTAGTAAAATATGATTGGCAACTCAAAATATTACCGACGACACAAATGAACAAACTGCATTGATAAACTAGTATTCGTATTTTTTTAAATTCGGAGTCTTAATAAAAAAGACACAGGCTGTATACTAGCCATTAAAACTTTCTGAACAGTAATTTGAGGATAACACAGATTTAAATCAAACTATGACATTTATACAAGAGTTAAAAGAAAAATATCAGACTTACAGTTTATACCAGCAAGGAAATACGCAAAGCATATTTGTCGAAAATTTATTTTCCAGTAAAAATATATTTTTGCAAAAGGACGAAATGAAGAAACCTTTTTGCACAAATAATGAGGCTTACCAGGTTACAAGCAGGGGGTACAAGTTTTTCAAAAAATATGGACATTGAACCTATTGATAAGGTCACACTTGCTTCATCATCATCATCTTGCGGCCTCAGCCGAGATTGAACTCACTAATACTTTGATTGGTGTAGTTCATAATCTTGTCAAATAGCTGAATTCTTGATGCTTCGCTAGGGCTATCAAGGGTGTTTTTATCGTGACACCATCACTAAATGGATTGCCAACCAAGGCTCAGAGAGACTCCATTCACCCTCATCTAAGAGCAGGTTTTGAATTCAAAGTTTTCCTTTTCCTAGACCAGTTGCCATCCAAGGCTATAGAACCCAGTTGTCCTGCTATTTACCCATAGCTGGAGGGAGAAGAAAGAGGATTCACACCTTTCCCAAGGGTATTAGCACGTAAGTGAATGTAATGGACTCGACTGGAATTCGAACTCCGATTCCTCAATCCAAGCCGCTATCCATTACACACCTCCTTACATTGAGCAACAGCATCAGCAGAAACAATATGAATAAACTTCACAACATCAAAAACTAAATAAAATGTAAAGAGACCATTCTCAGTCGAACATAAACAATCCTACTCAAGAAACAGATAAAAAAACGCACAATAATTACTAAATCAGCTCGCACGGATCACTGGACCAAACACTACAAATCATCCATCCATTATTGAAAACATTATAAAACATATCAATATAATACTTATATCAATCTCGGTGAGTATTTGTGGGCCACACGCGCGCGCGCACACACACACACACACACACGCACACACACACACACACACACACACACATACACGGACCAATGGCAGGAGACATTGCAGAAAATTAACAATCAACAAGAAAGCTAAAAAAAATAAACATAACAGTTGTGCTTGTTTCTTAGATGTAAAAGAAAATCGACTTCACTTGAGCCGGTATGATCTCTAGAATATATTACGTGTTCGTTCAGACAATAACAAGCCAATAAAAAAATGTTTCTATTTAGCTTTCAAATTCCCTACACCTGTGGTTCAGCAGTTATTTCGAAAAATAAAAATAAATAAAAAGCGAAAAATTCAGTAGTAATAGTGTAGTGGTACTAATGTAAATAGAAGACGATTAACATGAGTGCTACAAAATAAAGAAGTTTTTATTTCCTTTTCTTTTTACAACGCTCCAACAAGAAATTGTGGAAATATCGGATAACAAAAATTAATCGTTTGTTTTCTGTTTTTCTTTAAAGTCTCTGAGAATTATAGAGAGATATCAGCAGATGCGTGGTGTTAAAAGCATTATCGCCAAGTTGAGAATCGTAATTTGATACTGTACATTCAGCGGTCAGAGGAGTGGGCTGCGGTGAGACAGAGTTGTATGGAGCGTGCTGCTGGTGAGACACAGTTGTGTTCATCTTGCCAGACAAGTAAACTGTTCTGAAGCGGTTTTAAAATATTCTCATTTTTTAAATGTTGAGATGGGATCACGTACACGCGCATTAGTTCCACAAATTTCTTACGAAGCGATCGCGTATTTTTTGTACACCCGATTCTTCAAAATATGTGGTCGATTGTTTTATTTTTTGAAAACGTGTATAGGCGGTTTTTATATATTAAGAATTATTAAGTTGATCCGATTTTTCTAGAACTCTCCTTGACGGGAAATTGCATCATTTCCTATAAGTAGTAAGTTCACTCGTATATATATATATATATATATATATATATATATATATATAACAAAAAAACAATTGATGCTACCTACAGCGATGTCAAAAATCAGATTTTTAAATAGGGACGATTTATTACATCAAAGAGTCGAACTGATGTCAATTGTAAACAATCTTGTTTACAATCTTGCTAAACCTTAACATTTCTTTTTTTTATGTTAAATAAGCTTGTGGTAAACATTTAAAACTTATCCTAGGTAAGTTAGATTTTTTCAATGTGGTATAGTTTGTACATTATTCATCTAACATTAACAGTAATATTTTATCTAGATGTTCATACGTTTGTCTGTGGTTTTAACATTATCTATTGTTTTGTTTAATTAATGCCCCTATATAAAACCCTTTAGTTTATCAGTTGCATTCCATTGAGTATAATTTATATATTTTATTATTTTATATGATCTATATACTTAAAAGTTTTTTTTACTTCATTTATTTTAATATTTTGTCTTATTTTTCTGTTTTCGTTATTTCGTTACATATTTTTCTTGCTTTTACCTTCTTTTATTTCTTAAAGAGGCATATTATTTACAATCTATAAAATAATTTTTGTTAAATTACGTTGCTTCCTTAGTAAAGTGCCAAGTGCCATTCGTCGTCGACATTGTAGCAAAAATTTTGATTGGTTAAACCGATTATCAACATAACATATCTAGCTACTTTACATTTCTATATTTTCCTTATATTTTATATTTTTTCTCTCTTCTTCTTTTTCTCTGTAGAAGAGAATATAACTTGTGTCGTTTTTCTGATTTTCTTTCTTATTTTTTCGCTGGACAAAAGGTTGTTTGTCAATAAATATTAAAAATTGTAATAATCCTCATTTACTATCGCCTGATAAGATGCGATAATATGCATCGAAAAATGAGCGCATTTATGTAGCGGTTTTACACATGTTCTAATGTGATAGCCTATAATAAAGAATATTACACTACTATTGTATTGAGCCCTATTTCTATATTAATTTTATGAACGTTTGAATTTATATTTGATACGTTTTCATTTCTTATATATATATATATATATATATATATATATATATATATATTGTCATCCACAGACAGACTGTTTTGCTGTATCACAGCTCATCAGTGTGGCTAGACATCCGATTGCTTTAAACCAGGATCGAAACGATTGATTTGGCATCAGTCGGAGACTTTTCCCTAAGCTATCAGATTTCAGCAGAGATGGAGGTGAATTTTATGCATTTATTTTTAATAAACACACCAGTTCTCGATTCATAGAAAAACTTTGCATATATATATATATATATATATATATATATATATATATATATATATATATATATATATATATATATATATATATATATATATATATATATATATATATATATATATATATATATATATATATCTTCAGTAGAGCCCGGCGTTGCCCGGGGATGTAACAGTAAGAGATAGATCAAGTATCGACCATCATAAAGACTGAAAAATAAAATTGACAAACATTATTGTTTAAGGTTGACGGACACGCAACTCGTAATTAGTTTTTTTTTTTTTGTTTTTTTACGTATTGGTCAAACCCAAATTCAAACAAAACATTGTTTTCAATCGTTATGAGTCTATCGATTGAATAGAATTTTATTATAAACAATTGTCTTGTAAATGGAATTTTTAAAGCATTCTGAATGTAAAAATAAAGAAAAAAGTGTGCAAGACAATAAGAAACACTACCTGCCCCGAAAAAAGTGAAGTTTTGTTGAAATCGGTTGAAAAATGTAGGAAATCCGATCCCATATATAAACGAACATACAGACACACAACCAGCCTGGGTTTTATAAGTATAACTCGATATGAGTTGTCTCCCTTTCATTCTCGCGATGCCTCTTAATCGTGTTTTCAAATTGATTTCGTGCAAAAACAATTGTGTTTTTCCAATTTTTGACGCTGTCAGAACCACCGCAAAGTAATTTTACGTAGTCCTGCGAAGTTTTGTTGAAATCAGTTGAAAAATGTAGGAAATCCGATCCAATATATAAACGTACATACATACACACACACACACACACACACACAACCTGGGTTTTATAATAAGTATGATATATATATATATATATATCCAACATCGATAGCACGACTCTACCGTTCTATAGTTCATGGTAGATCTGCTATTAAGTTAGAACAATTGCCATATCTATGATCGAGAAGTAAATATCATAAGTAAGGCACAGAAACCGATTTTATACCATGACAATAACACTATGGACTAAGAAAGATAACCCAGACATTTCCATTTCCATGGAAGCACATGATTCTGCGGAAGCCCTGTGAATTTGTAGGGATACTGTTACTATAGAGACTCAGATTTATCTCTGATATAAAAAACAACGGTATATATAGAGACAATGGCATAATCCTCCTTCGTAAACTGAGTCTTAAACAAGCAGACCGGATGAGAAAGAACCTAACCAAATCATTTAAGGACCATATGTTAAACAGTATCACCAATACCAACGCTAAAGTGATCAATTTCCTAGACATTATATATGACCTGAGTAAGGCCATGTACAAAGCTTACATTAAGGATTTATACAACCACAGGTACGTCGACAGAAGATCCAACCACCATAAAAGGATACTTGACAATTTACACAAATCAGTACAATATAGATTATCGACCAACCCCTGTAACAAAGAAATATTCGACGATAATAAAGCATGATATAACAAAGCGCTAGAATGCAGCAACCATAAAGTGAAATTGGAGTATGTAGTAAGAAATAACAACAAAGATAAAAGTATGGTAGAACAATGCAAGCGTAACATTATATGGTTTAACTCACCATACCACAGTAATGTCAAACCACGTTGTGACTTGACATTATTGTGATAGAATTTTCCTGAATTTAATTCACACTTTGGTCATTCTCCAACACGAAAAAAGATTTCTAACAAAAATAATATTAAGCTATAGCTGTACAAAAAATATAGATAATTACGTATCACAACATAACAATAATGTATTAAGCAACCTCCCAAATAAAACACTAAACATTATCCCACTAAAAGTCAATATAACTGCAGTAAAAACGTAACCTGCCCATTAAACGGCCAGTGCATGGCTGAAGATACAGAGCTACCATCAACTCAGACGATGATGTTAAATATTACTTTGGATCCACCGAGAACAGCTAGAAATCGAGTTTTTACCACCACAAAATGACACTGAGTAATATCAAATACAAAAATTGCACAACACTTTTAAAATATGTTTGCCGATCAAAAATCAGCCATAAGAACCCAACCATTAGCCGGGAGATAATCGTGAAAGCTAAGGCATACAATGGAAAGGGAGACAGACATAACTTGTGTTTGTTGGAGAAGCTTATTATATTAAAAATAAACCTAATTTGCTGAACGTGAGATCCGAATTAAAATCTACATGTATCCCTAAATCCAAGGACCTGCCCCAAAACTTTGACCCCGATTAAAAGAGATTGGAAAATAGATTATACGAATATTAATATATTATGCAATAACTTTTAATATTCTTAGAAGCCATCATTAATAATATTTCTTATACACCAATACACACATACAATCCAATATTACTCTACGCGATTTATTTATAACGTATGTGTATATATAATTTACCTTTATAAGTACATTAGATTAATTCTTTGGCTTTCGAACTTATGAATTTGAAAGATATAAATTATTAATAGTTAATTCTAATATTTAGAATAATTAAATAAACAAGTTTTAACACACAATTTTGGATCATCACCACAAGAACGCGAAATATTTAATGGTCAGAATATCTCTGCACCCGAAGATTGCATAAACTGCATGAAATTCCGAGTCGTTCTATCGACGTTGGATATTATGTATATTCACTAATATATACTTATGACACTGTTTCATAACATTGAGCAATGTAATTATAACACTGGAGGAAAAGAATTTATTTATACGTGCAAGTATTTGTGCGTGTATGTAGATTTTTTATCCTACCCATTCCTATATATATATATTATATATACATACACGCAAACACACACACACACATATATATATATATAAAAATATATATATATATATATAAATATATATACATATATATATATAAATATATATACATATATATAAAAATATACACACACACACATACATACATACATATATATATATATATATATATATATATATATATATATATATATTATCAGTCAACTAATTCTAGGCCCAGGAGCCCATTAAAGCTAGAGGATAACTGAATGGGATTGTTGTACATAATTAACTGGAGGAAATAAGTGAATATTATGAGGATATGTACAACAGATAAAGGTTAACCTTAGACTTGGAGTAACTGTGATAGAAGAATATGTCTCTTTCTCTCTCTCTCTCTCTCTCTCTCTCTCTCTCTCTATATATATATATATATATATATATATATATATATATATATGTGTGTGTGTGTGTGTGTGTATGTGTGTGTGTATGTGTGTGTGTGTGTATATATATATATATATATATATATAAAAAGACAACAAAAACGCGAAAGCTTGAGCGAGTGTCAGTTTTTTTTTCTTTAAACCTGGAATTTTGTCATGTACGCGGAATTTCTGTGAAAATATCAAAATATTGCGACTTCAAATAATCTATTGAAAATGAGAAAAAAAAATCCAAATCAAACTAAAAAAAAAAGAATATCTGGAAGTTAGGAATCAGAGTCGCAGATAATTTTGGTGCGCAGAAATTAAAAGAATTTAAAACTGACAAAGACCAAAAAAAAAAAAAAAATGGAGAAGAAAATAAAAATGAAAGTGAAAGTGAAAGTGAAAACAACTGCAACAACAAAAAGAATGTCCAAAGCCTGATCTCTTTACGCAAAAATGCACAGTTCCTAAAATTGAAAATGGGTTTCATGCGCAAGGTTTGAAGAGATGTGAATATTTTAATCATATTAAAAATACAATTGCTGGTGAAAACAAATCTATTTCTTATTTTGTAGTTGGCCCCACTTATTACTTTACATTTTTTTTTTAAACGAATCGACCTCATCTCGCCTTCTTTCCTTCATTTCCGTTTCCTTCCGATTGCCGCGAAACCTGTTTGCTGAGAAAAGCAGCAGCCATTATGTTTCCATAGAAACATGGAGGCGGGAAACGATTGGCGCGGCGCGTTCATTACGTTTGTCAGCGAGCCAAACAAAATGTTTACATTTAAAGCGGCAATTATTAGGTATAACAATATAATAAAAAATGCCGACGTGTAGAAGTTGTAATGAGAAAATATAGAAATAGCACAGGTTCTTGGTTTCATTGTCTTTTTATTTTTGAGGCTCGTTGTATTTAGTGAACAGTCGTAATGGTTTCATTTTATTTTATGTGCGTGTGTGTATGCGTGAGTTTTTTTTCTTTTTGTGGGAGGCGAGCGTGTTTTGCGTTTTCTGGTTCTGAAGCAACGAATAAAGCCTGATTAAGTAAAAGTATTTCCAGTGAATACTCTGTGAAAAAAAAAATTGTGTGGGCAGTTTTGGTATAGGTTAAAAGTCAGGTTAGTACAATGTTGGAGACACAACTAGAATTAAGAGAAAAGTAAAAACATTGAGGGGAAAAGGCTAGGAGAAGAAAATTTAAAAAAGAAGATAAAAATTACTAGAATGCAAAAAAAAAAAAGAAAAAATACAAGAAAAACAAAGATTGAACGAAGGAAGAAAATTACAAAGAAATATGAAAGAAAGATAAGAAAACCTGTCAAAAAGAACTAAAACATGAGAAAGAAAACTAAAATGCAAATGGAAACGTGCAGATAAGTGAAGAAAGAAAAATTAGAAATGAAAAAAAATGAATGAAAAAAGACTGAAAAAATGTGGAAGTAAAAAGAAAAGGAAAATGGAAAAAAATAAAAACATGTCATAAAAATAAATGAATAAACAAGATAATGAGAAAAGATTTGAAAGAACGAAAGAAAAAATAAATAAGAAGAAATAGAAAGGAATGAAGATGAAAGAAAACAGAAAAAATATTGCTTCAAAGCAAAAGAAGAAAAAGAAATGAATGAAAATAGAAGGAAAAATAATTATAAGATGAAAACATAAAAGTAGCAAGATTAAAATGAAATTACAGTGTAACCCGGATATAAGAGACCCGGATATAAGAGAAACCCGGGTATAAGAGAGATTTTCTCTGGTCCCAAATTAGAGCCTGTGTTAATGTATATAAATTAGACCCGGATATAAGAGACTTCTTCTCCGGTCCCGACAACTCTCTTATATCCGGGTTACACTGTATTAATAAAATTAAAATAAAAGAAATACAACGGTGAAGTTAGAAATGAAGGCAAATCATTGATATGAGAAAAGAAGAAAGAAAACAAGTGAAAAATGCAGTTAAGTCAACGTTAATAAAAATAAAAATGAATGAGAAGAGATGAAAAAACTAACAACATAGAAACAAGGTACAGTGTAACCCGAATATAAGAGACCCAGATATAAGAGAAACCCGGATATAAGAGACTTCTTCTCCGGTCCTGACAACTCTCTTATATCCGGGTTACACTGTAACAATTTATGAAAGTATTAGGAAAAAATGAGAAAAACGGAATAAGAAGGAGGAAGAGGAGAACAACAAGAATAATGAGGACTGAAAAAAGAAGGAACTAAGGATGAATGGTAAAATAATTGAAAAATGAAAAAGTAAAGATAAAATGAATGAAAAAAAGAAATAAATTTAAAGGTGATGTCAAAAGAAAGGAAAGAGAAAATAAATAAAAGATGTAAAAGAAAATGAAAAAAAAATGAGTGAAAATAAAATCAAAGAGAAAACATGAGAAAATAGAAATAGTGAATGTATATAAAAATAAATGAAAATGTGGCAAAATAAGCAAAAAGTAAAGAAAAAGAACAAAAAGTAATTGAGGATGAAAAAGAAATGGTAAAATAAATACTCAAGAGAGAAAGGAGAAAAGAGAAAAATTCAAGAAAAAATTAAAAAAAGAATGTTTAAAACGTTAAAACATCAAATTCACCCAACAAAAATATTGGCAAAATAATTTGTCTACATTTATGAAATAAAGAAAAGGAACATTTATTGAATTCTTATTTCATTATTTTATTAATTTTTCTTGATTTTTGTACACAATTTTTCTTAGAAAATATCTATGCATTAGCATCATTATTACTAATAAGAAGTAGTACTTGAAAAAATGCAAGGTGTATTTGGATTGGAAAGAGTTACTTTCTTTCATTTTATTTATTTATATTTTTTGTATACTTTTTTAAATTTTATATTTTTTTCTCTCCAATTTTTACAATATATCATAATAATGCCTTCAAGCAATATGCAATTTTGGTTGTCATTTTCCATTTGGGGGTCAGTAAATGGGCTGTCCAATTACCTTGGCAGTACATTGATTAAAAAAAGAATACTTCTAGTTAACTAACGTCACCAGCTTGTTAAATTTTTAGCATCTTTTCAATCAATAAGTGTGTATGTATTTTTCAGCCTCCTTTAAATTAGTCTCTATCTACATTCACTCACATACAGATGTGAGTATACATCCAATATATACACACATATATATATATATATATATATATATATATATATATATATATATGGGGAGGGAGTGAGAGACAGAGAAAGAAAGAGAGTGGGTGAGGCATAGAGATACTGTATTTTATTTTTTTCAACAAATGCTATTTTGCTATTTTATGAATTAGATGAGTCATTCTATCTATGTATATGTGGACCATAAATATCCACATTTAATTTCAATGTTCTATGTGTTTTCTTATCTACATTTATTTACCTTAGCTTAGTACAGTACAAAAGCAACAGTTTCTGCCTGAATTTCTAGAATCAGAAATTATCATTTTTTGCATTTGGACTATTGTCCTCATCTTTGTGACTATTATCACAATATTTTGAGCATTCTGGACTCGGGTCTTCATCAAGAGCTTGTCAATCAGGTTAACCTTCAGAAAATTTCAAAATGAACACTTTATTTAATTTACAAGAGGAGAGTGTTTCCATTGGAGGCACGGTGGAGTAATAGCGGCTTGGATTGAGGAATCGGACGGCCGAGTTCGAATTCCAATCGAATCCATTACATTCACTTACGTGCTAATACCCTTGGGTAAGGTGTGAATCCCCTTCTTCTCCCTCCAGCTATGGGTAAATAGCAAGACAGGGGTTCTATAGCCTTGGATGGCGACTAGTCTAGGAGAAGGACAACTCTGAATTCAAAACCTACTGAGGGTCGTTTGTTGACCTTGTGGAGCGTAGTAATCGGCCCTTCAAAAAATGTGGATGGTCCTTCACCTTCACCACTATAATCAAATCTTATGTGCTGTTGTCGGGCTGTCGGTTTCCTGGGAACTGATCTGAAGTCTATACATGCGGGTTTGGGGACCGCTTGTGAATTCCAAATTCTCATGAAACTCCAATATTGGAGCCGGCTCAACCCACCTCGGGTGAATGCCGTTACAAGATAAGACAAGTGTTTCCATTCCACTGTCCATGTGTAAGGATATCTTGTTCTGGATATCTTGTTCTAGTGGAATGACAACAGATAAGATAAGGTATTCAGTTTGAAAATCCCTGAAGCACTTGATGAAAGCTGGAGAGAACATTGTGGTACTGAAACAATTATGAGGACAAGAGTCTGAATGTAAATAATGCAAATAACAAAGCTACATGGTTTGAAATTATTTTAATAGAAATGGTCGATGAGACTACAGAACCTGGTAACCACTTATTGTTTGAATATTCTCTCTCACCTTCTGTTCATATAATATCATATCTATATATCTATCTATCTATCTATCTATCTATCTATCTATCTATCTATCTATTATAAAATAAAATAAGACATATCTCGGCTGATTTACAGGCAAATAAACTAACATACTCAAGAGCGAGAGCCGGATGTGAATGGGACAAGGCCCCGTCACAAAATGATCATTATCGTCGCTTGAGCATAGGCTCGACGCACGAGTTCCGGTCGAAAAATAAAATAATATTTTAAAGTGTTTCTATTTTTCGACCAATAAAGATGCTTCCCTTCTAATTATACTCGCATCGTTTTTCGAGCCTGTTAAGCCATAAAAAAACAGCATAAAAAGGGTCACACGGGGAAGTACTAACAGTCAACAGGAGGCCAGGGAAGAGATCTGTCACGTCAGTCTGGGCAGTCAGCAGCAGTCGGCAGCAGTCAGCAATCGGATCGCCACGCCAACCAGTGAGAACTACTATGAGAGATCAACCCATATTGGAAGCCAGCTTATGAACTATACCACAAGGTAGCTGTCCCAAACCCACACGTTCCTATTGAAATAAATCACGTAAATCTATTTCTGCTGTTGTCGTATCTCTTTCTTGCAACCATACGCTTGTCTATAACATATCTATCTATCTATCTATCTATCTATCTATTGAAGTATTGATTTGTAAAAGATGATCAGTTAATGCCTATTCTTGTCAACTTAAAAGTTAAAGAATTTTTGAAAAGTTGTTTTTTAATCACCAATTATCAGCAATGATTTTCCTGCTGAGTAAATAATGCACTAAAATATCTCCAGCTCATTATCTAGAGTTCACTAAGGTCATTGACCAAGTGCTTAATTTTATAGACCTATTAATAATTTTACTTTCAAAAGTAGGTTATGTTTCTCTTGATAAAATTTAGTGAAAAAATCAATAATGCAGAGAGACATTTTTAAAGCTCTGTGATTAAGTGGTTAAAATTAAAAATAATATTTGTTAATTAGTTAACATGTACAAACATCAAAATCTATCTAAAATATTTCTAGAACGGTGAGTTAAGGGAGATAACTCGTTAAGATGAGCATCCCTTAATTTTCAGCACAAAATCTCATTATTGAAACATCTAATATACATTATATAAACTCAAACACTCACATAATCAAATGAACGGGAAATAAATATCTATTAATGCTATATGTCTTAGCTGTTTACTTGCAGAAACAAGTCTTTATTTAGTCTACTAAAAATGTCGCATAGAAGCTTATTAAATATTTTGATATTTTAATGTCTCAAAATAAATTAATAGAATTGAATTTTTTAATCTTAATAATCAGGGATTATATATTAAATTATTGGGAAAAGAACATTTGATTCAGGAGAGTAAAAGTAAAATCTCAGAGAAAATGATTAACACTATGAACTTTGCTGGAAAGTATTTTAATGTATTTTGCATATTTGTGAGAAAACTTTGGGTTCTTTATATCAAAGACTAGCAGCATGACCCGGCATTGCCCGTGCTTGATTCAAAAATCGTACGACTCATACAGCAATCGCTATCACTTGACTTAAAATATTTTTGCCCTTCCTTGCCTTTAAAGGAGTGCCCTTTGCCGTGCTGATGTTGCTACATGCCTTACTTCTTGCCTATCTCACACTGCAAATTTTTTCTAAGCACTAAACATTAAATCTGTTACGAAAAAAGAACTAAACAAAATGAACACAAAACGATCAGCTTTAAAAAAAGACTCGTAACTGGAAAAAACTGAATGAAAAAAGAATGTTAACAACAAATACTTTTTCACGACCAACCCAGTTCTGCGGAACAGAATCAACGTTGAGTTTAAGCAGGCGAATGAGCCAATTGGAGTAAAATGCCATGCAGATTTAGATTTTTCCCACTTGTGACAAATGCAGCTATCGATTTTTTTGCATGCTAGCATGCTAGTTAACATTCGTGTCAGTCAGCTGTTGGCTCTCACGCTGGCCAATAGAATCTATGCCTATTCGTTGGCTCTCACTCTGGCCAGTACAAAATGCCCGCAAACTACATGAAAACTGCCGTAGAAGCATGACAAAATCGATTACTTCCACTATCGATGGGAGTTGGGAAATGCAAAGTCGGTCTTGGTCTTTCCACTAACTTGGAGCATGTGCATGTAAATTTTGGTGCAAATCCGTCGAAAATTGCGGCCGTGCATTCACACACACACACACACACACACACACACATCCTGCCTTTTATATATAGAGATTATCCAATCTGATAAAAACAATGCTGCAATATCAAAAAGAAATCAGATTAGACAATGTAAATTTTATTTCTGGAATTATTGTCATAAAGATTAATGAAGTTCCCACAATAAACATAAACAGAAAGAATTATACGGCTTTTATTCAATAAAAAAGGTCTGTTTTGTTTAAATAATCAGATTGCTTAAGAATTAAAACTTTAACTAGGTCATTAAAATTTAAAACTAAAGAGAATACCTCTCAAAATTCTTTAAATGTTAGAATTAGCTTATAAAACAAAAGTCAAGTCCATGGTTTAAAGTAAAAAAAGATGCTTCTTGCAGGTCCTGTATTTGAAGAAACTAACTTTTCAACTCAAATATTGGTTCTTCAACAATTTAAAATTTTAATTATTTGTCATACTCAAAAAATGTGAGATAATTTAAAATCTGTAAATTTCTGAGTTTGGTGATCACTAAACAGAATTTGAAACTAATTTCCTAATCAGAATATTAGTATAACAAACAAAACACAGACAAAACTAGAAAAGCAATAATAAGGATTTTTAAAAAATAATGGATTCAACATAGACATAAAAACTAACCAAAACGAAGGAGATTTTCTAGATGTTACCTTCAGTCTAAGAAAAGATACATATAAACCATTCAGAAAACCCAATGATAAACCACTATATATTACACACATCTTCCAATCACCTGCCATCTATAATTAAATAGATACCAAAATCAATTAACCACAGACTTTCTCACTTTTTTTTTCAATGAAACCATATTTAATGAAGCCAAAAAAGACTATAAAACAGCTATAAAAGATGGTGGATTAAAAATAAGATAAACAGTGCATCTAATTTATTTCTTTATTACAAATTCAAGTATTCAAGTATTTAAAAATAGAAGTAGAGACAATTTTTCAGTTGAGAGGACCATTCTTCTTCAATTTAATGTTGCCTATTTTCTAAAAGATAAACTTTTGGTAAAAACTAACATCATATACAAAAAAGTGATGGCATTATATACATCTATTTCTGTAGAAATCACCATTGCTATTGTGTCTTTGTGCATGAATGTGTGAGTCTCCACTCAACTTAATCAAGATAACAATTGTCAAGATAACGAAAAATACCGTTTGTTATTTCTGTATTTCTTTTTTTAAAGACTTTACATTTCCCTTTTTTTATTATATAGGAATAAATACCATACTTTGATTTTTGTAAAACATGTACATGCTTTGTCCTTAGCAGTTATTGTTGCTGTCTTAAAATTGAATCAACACATTCATAATAAAGAATAAATATAAAAACATCAATTTACATATATCTAGTATGTCAGACAATTCTTAACTAAGGTTTATATATTAGTTGATCTTTGTGATTCAATTTTTTGACACTGTGAATCAATGAGATTGACAACTTTTATTAACTGAAAAATATAAATACATTTTTGGGACACTTTATCTATCTATCTATCTATCTATCTCTATATATATATGAAGAAATATAGTTTCAAGGTGTGCTATATTTATGGAATAAATTGAGTGCTCAATATCAGGGATAGAGTGTATGTAAATATAAAGGTGAACACTGAAATCAACACTCAATGGCGACAGACTGTTTCATGCTAGACGCAATCATCAGGCCACATGTGTTGGGTTTTTTCTCGACTATTTATATGTATGGGTCAGTGGTGCATTGTGGGTAGTCCATTCTAATGGTTATTTTGGCAGGAGTGGTTTGTTTATTTATTTATTTATTTGGATTAAATTATTTTGCTTGTTTTTTTATATATTTTTTGGTTTTTGATGTTTTAGTAATAGTAAAAAAAATTTTTAAGATTAGTTTTGATTGTTTATTTAATAGTTTGTTTTGCTCTAGGAAGGTAGTTAAAGCTATTTTTTCCTCTCATTTTTGGATTGATTGCTGTAGTCTATCCTAACTGTTATATTGGTAGGAGTGGTTTGTTAATTTGTTTATTATTTTATTCATTTATTTGGATTAATTATTTTTACTTGTTTTTGCTTACTTATTTTTTATTTTTATTTATTCTAACAGTAATTTTGGCGGGAGTGGTTTCTTAATTTGTTTATTTATTTGGATTCATTTATTTTACTTGTTTTTTCTTATTTATTTTTATTTTTTATATTTTTATTCTTTTTCCCATGTTTTAGTAATGTTGTAAAACTATTTTAAGATTAGTTTTGATCGTTTATTTAATAGTTTGTTTTGGTCTGGGAAGGTAGTTGAAGATATTTTTTCGTCCAATTTTGGATTGATTGTTGTAGTCTAAAGGGGCCACATGCAGACAAATTGGTAACTTGAACAGGTGTTGCATTCTGCAGGTTATGCATATGTGCATACATCAGCGCATGACACAGCCTGGTTGCAGGGCCACACATGCACACATTGCTGTGTGCGCTAATTATCAAGGTCAGCAGCAAAAAATGGTCAACATCTGGAGGTGTGAATCATACTTACAAAGCATGAGTTAGGATTGGAAGATTATGTGTGAAAAATAAATTAAATTTTGCCTTTGATTTTTGCACAATGTGTAAAAAATCAATTTTTTTTCGATTTTTCACCTTCAAGGTTGTAATTTTTTCCAGCCAATTTGGACTCAAAACCGACACTGAAGAATTATTTACCAAACAGAAAAAAAATTCATTGAAATCAGATGAAAACTGTGGAAATGCAAAAACAACATCTGATCACACACACACACACATTATGAGAATTATAGATATAAATAATATTATTGTAATAATTTAAACCATTTATTTTTATTAAAGTTTTTGTGAAAGATAATATATCCAAGAACGGATAGTAAATAGTAAAATGTTGCTGAGAGTTATAAAGGACAGGAAGTAGTGGAGAGCCATTGTCGCCAACAATTAGGACACATACTGGCACTAAAGAATTATCTATCAAACAAAAAAATTTCATTGAAATCAGATGAAAACTGTGGAAACACATAAACAACATAAGATCACATACACACACACATTTTGAGAATATATATATATATATATATATATATATATATATATATACATATAAAGTTGACTAAATCTCTACATTTATATATATATATATATATATATATATATATATATATATTGTGTTGTAGCATACCTATGGATGATGATGGGTATATCCCCATTCACATAAATACAGTAGTAAATACTGTATGTTGGTCTGCAGTTGGAGATTCATTGTGGAATTCACTTGATTCACTTCTAGCAGTTGACTACTTCTTCTACACACTGTTGGTGAATCTTATATGTATTGTTCTTGTCCTAAGTATTATCATTCATTACCAACCTTTGTGTGATTATTCTATTCAGTAACCTTCCTAGGTTACAATATATATATATATATATATATATATATATATATATATATATATATATATATATATATATATATATATGTAAAATTCAACACTGAGGTCAACACCTTGTGGCAACAGTTTGTTTCATGCTTCAACACAATCTTCAGATGAACAGAAGATTACATTCAAGTATGAAACACTGTTGTCACTCTGTTGACTTCAGTATCCACTTTTATATTTGCACACGTTCTATTCCTAATATTGACCACATTTACCCATAAATATAGCATACCTTTAATTTATATTTTTATCATATATATATGTGTGTGTGTGTCTGTCTGTATCATAATAATCCTGTGTACATATAATATAAATGCTCTGCCATTGCAACATTGGAACTTTTTCCTGTATGCCAACTTAGTATATGCCTTAAGGATTATATATATATATATATATATATATATATATATATATATATTCGAATAGGATAAAGGACAAATAAGAAACGTTTATCAATCTAACATGCTTCACTTTTATTTATGCTTCATCAGAGAATGTTATATGGAGAAAAAGAAGAAAGAAATTCTGTTTTTTTTATTTTTGTATTGGTTGCTTTTCATTTTTTAAGCAGGCTTCACATGAATTTGACTTGTCAAAAAATGTTAGTATAATGTATAGCATTCTGAATTCAAGGAGAAACAATGCATCCTTTTGAGGATTTGAGAAATTAATGGATTCCAGGCCTAACTGAAAAAAACTTAAAGATTTATATATAAATAATGTATAATAATTTTACTTTGTGGGATTCAGATGGTAATGTATATTTGTAAATGTGTGTTTGTGAATGTATATCTAGTAAACATTATGTTTTCAAGTTGATTTGGGAATGTTTTTATGTAAAAACTGTTTGTTTTAGATAAATATATGTTAGATTCTTTAAAAATGGATTAAATAAAGGTTGGTAACATAATATAGTGTTTTTGAAGTGCGATTATAGTTGGTAAAATATTTATTAGTAATTACTCAAAGTAATTTCAACATAAAGAATTATGTTCTTTTTCATTTAGGGTGGCATTTGTAAGATCAAAATTCTGACCATGTTTGTACCCTATAACACTCTATTTACAAAATTTGTAAATAGATTAGTTATCCCTAATACTAGGATTTTTACTGCTACATCTAAGATAACCAGTGATATAAATAGGAAGAAAAATAAATCCAACATTAAATAAATAAACTGCTTGCAATGTAAAAGCACTTACATTGGTGAGACATCTCAAAATCTAAAAGGCAATATCTATGCACATAAAAAGAGCATAAAAACTTTTTAAACTCATAATAACAGGAATAAAACTGGCCATATTTTACAATGCAAATATTTTACAGAGGCATTTATTAGTAAATTAGCTCATCTAAGTCTAATACCTAGCTATCTTTAACTTGTAGACACCCCACCACATATGCAAAATATTTGATAAGGTATGTTACAAGGATCTATTTGAATTGCTAGGATAAACTGATTTATTTGGGAAGAATATTTGAATAATCCAAAATTTATACTAAAAGCAAACTGCCTGCATACAGATAGAAAAGGAATTGAATAAGTACATTAAATAGAAAGGTTCATAAGACAAGAATGTGTCTTCTCAATGGATTTATTTAACTTTTACATTAAGGCTCTACTACCAGGATTTATTATTGTTGGACATAATCGTAACAACATAAAATATGCAGATAAGACTCTGTTGATGGCAGAAACATAAAGAAAACTACAGAACCTCCTAGAAAAGGCAGTAAAGAAAAAAGAGAAGAAAGGACTAATGATCAGTTGTAAGAAGACAGAATGTATGATTGTCAGTAAGGGAAAAAGCCTAAGATGGAAGCTATAAATCAACAATGTCAAAATCAACCAAGTACAGAAATGATTTAACAGATGAATAAAAAATTCTGAAATCCGAAGAACACTGTAATGTTTGCATATTATTTTTTTTTAATTTCAGTGTATATCTTATATTCCTGCACATACACTTTGTGTGCATGTATGTGTTCATATATGTGCGTGTGTGTATGTGTGTGCTTTGAAATATATTGACATTCCGTGTTGAACAAACCTTCTGGCTATTTCTTGAGATAATATTTTAGCAAATTCTGATAACAAAAGAAAATGTATTTAAACTGTCAAATGGCATTTTCTTCAGGTGATTAGTGAAGAAGATGGAATACATAGTTGTCAGTAAAAAGGACCACCCAAAGTGTGAATTATATGACAGGGATATCAAATAAATGTAGAAATTTAACTATTTGGTGACTATAGTAGCAAACAACAGAAAGTTTGGCAAAGAAATTGAAGGTATATATGAACACCACATGATACTTTTCCAAAAGGTCTTAAACCCAAAGGACACATGATCCAGTAGATAAAAGTGATGGTTGAAGCAACTTGACTTAAAGAGTTGTGAGTTCAATACCTGGCCACAGCAGAAGTGAAAAAAAACTTGGAGAGTTGAGTTATTAATGTGAATTAACTGAAACTGAAATATCTAGAAAAGGTATGTCATGTGAAACTAGAACAATCTATCCCAGTGGACTAAATAAAGGTTTCGCTTCAAAGTTCCAGTGTATATCACCAAAGAAAGGCAGAGCATACAATGGCCGAAACATTGCGAATATGACAATAAAATTGAGAACAACAGCCTAAACAATGTAAATAGTATAAAAAGGTATTAAATGATTGAAAATGTCCTCAAAAATGTATTCAAAAATTGAGTACTGGACTGTTATGCAATATTTAATCACCTATATCACAGTGAATAATAATCAATTTTGTCACAAATGGAGAAAAGACTAAAAGTAACAGAGTTATGTTTCTATTGAGGAATGATGAGAATGCTATGGTCAGGTTATGTTAGAAATGAGAAAATGTTAAAAAAAGAATAGGAACAACAAAGAATTTTTTACCCACAACCAGAAAGAGATAGCCAAAATATCAATGCCAAGAGAATCAATGAGTAATTGATTTGAGAAGTTAGCAAGTTTGAGATTTGTAGCAAGTTTTGTTGAGTGCAACAAAAGACAGGTAACTGTGAAGTACTATGTTCACCTACATCATAAAAGAGCATGGCATGGAGAAAGAGGGAAATGGAAAAAGAAAGAGGGGGAGAAGGAGAGAGAGAGAAAGAGAAAGAGGAACTAATGAATTTAACCCTGATTACTCAGTTTAAAAAATCAATAATCTCAAATTTCAAAGTATTTTCATGAGAACAACAATTTTAAATCACATAAACCAACTTTAGCTTTCCAAAACTATTCAAGTCAAAATAGTCTTTGATAAGTAAAACATATGAAATTTTTCTAAGATTAATAGTATAACCAATAATCCGAAAATGAATTGGTCATTTTGGTTAATTTATAGTCTTTTTCTTGTAAATTGATACAATCGATTATTTATTTATGTATACTCTCCTTCTTTTGTTGTTTACTAATACTTGCTCCTTTTATTTACTAATCTATTTAAAAATTCCTTTGAAAAAATTAGTATCTTTTATTGAATAACTTGTTTTACTTCTGGCCATCAGATGATCATCAAAAAATATCTACCAATTATATCAATATGAAAATCAAGGAAGCAGTTTAGAAAAAGCATAAACAAAGAAATGTTGTTTAAATTTTTATGTTTACTTATATGATCATTCAAATATCATCAAAATTTTTGCTATGAGAATGTGCATGAAACAAAACACTTTCCCTCAGTTCAGTTAGAAAAAGCATTATTTGGAAAAGGGAAGGTGATTTGTATTGTCGGAGTTAGCTCCTCCTTTAGTTCCTTAATCCTTCACCAGGAGTCTCTCTCCCCTGGCTATAAATACTGGGTGACCCTTCACCTCGATCTCTTTTTCCTCAGGCTTTCAGCCTTACCACCTCACAGATGTGACTGCTCACAGATACAGCGTTTCCCAAATGCTGGGAACACGCTAAAAACAATACACGTACATACGAACACTCACCACAACACAACACACATAAAATTCACCACACACACTCTGTCCATGTAACTGTCCACGTAACTTGTAACCTTTCTTGTTATTAATACATATATTTATTTACATATATTTATCGGTCCTGTGTTTGTTTTTCTTTGCCTTCTTTGGACTCAATTAAAGTCCAACTTTCTCATGTAGGTGGACCAGCTAGCAGGAAAATCTTAACCCACATGTGTTCTTCTACTTCTACTCAACATCACTCGACAGTCCTCTACAGTATCATTTAAAATTCTTTTCTGCGTCCTGATTTACATATATATACACATTTTGAACTGACTTTCATCTAATAACAATTGGCTGGAAAAAGATATTAGCATTAGCATCAATGACTATGATAATCAAACCTCAAATTAATAAAACATAGTTTTTCTAATTTTGGTTTCATAGGTGCTGCAGGGATTATGAAAAAAGAAAAAGGATGAATTTCTTTCCTTTATTTTTAACCCCCAAAAGATGTGTTTCATAATTTATCTTTTCACTTAAGATCTGGGATGAAAACATCCATTCTAACTTTAATATAATTTTGACTAAGAATAAAAAACAAACCACACCTGATGTCAGTTTTCCCATTCCCTGTGGTAAATACACATACACACACGCACCCATGTGTGCATACTCACATATATTTATGTACGAGCATATAAATATATACAGCTATTCAATGATATATATATATATATGTGTGTGTGTGTGAGTGTGTGTGTGTACATGTGTGTGCATGTGTGTGAGTGTAATTTTATAAAATAACATATATATATATATATATATATATATATATATATATATATATATATATACAATATCAGATGTGATTCAAGTGAATATTTTCTCAAGAAAATTGTTACAAATGTTGGTAAACCTTTCATTTTGTGTTTATATAAATAATATATTTCTGAGTTTCACCTTATAACATCTATCTTTATTAAAAAAAAATATTGATACAGTGTAACCCGGATATAAGAGACCCGGATATAAGAAAAACCCGGATATAAGAGAGATTTTTCTCTGGTCCCAAATTAGAGCCATACTTACCTAAACAAAATAGACCCAACCCGGATATAAGAAAAACCCGGGTTACACTGTAATAAGTTATTTCGTGGGTGTCACAATTTATTATGCAAACAAGATATGTGCAACATAAATTTTTATTTATAAATAAATCCTATGATGCAAACTCAGATACTTGATCCACACAATATCCTATATAATAGAATAAATGATTATTTTAGTATTTTATATGTTAATATAGGTTCCTTGACATTCTAGAACTTTCATCAATTTTACATTCACTGATTTTGTTAGTTTTTCTACTGATTTGACATTACAGCAGTTTTTATTAATTCCCAGAATATTCATCACTAAAATTTCTTTTGTGAAAGTAGTTTTCATGTACTGCTTTGTCTAACATACATATTTTTCTTTGTGATGCTTATTTAAAGCTGGTAGTTAGGTTGTTTACATATTATTAGGTTGGTCCAAAATAATGACGTAATAATGTCGTTTTTTGACGTTAAAAAATACATCAAAAAACAACATTATTACGTCATTATTTTTGCACCAACCTAATACTTTAGCTAATGTTTTTAATAGCATGCATTTTTATCTCTGTTTCCATACACAAATACTTTCTTGTGGGTTAACTTCTCAATATATCGTTCCAGTTTTGACACTAGAGCATATGGTATTATTTATCTATCTAAAGATCAGTAATTAGGCAATTATATACATTTATCTTAAATAAGATGGACAACACTGAAGTTGTATAATGAAATCTCACACCAGGAAATAAATTACTGTAAATATTTTAAGTAAAAAGAGATATCATACACTGAAAGGTACATGGTATATTAATAATGCAAATGTAAGTATTCTCTGAAAATGTTAACAACATTGTTTGGTTAATACAAACTTTATTGTGCAAACATTTAACACCATAATAAAATATAACATTGTGTACATATATCTCTCTTTCTCTCTCTCTCTCTCTCTCTCTCTCTCTCTCTCTCTCTCTCTATATATATATATATATATATATATATAAATATATATGTATATTTTATTAAAGATGAACTAACAAGGTACTGTGAGTAAAAATTTTATTTAATTTTTCTTGTGGTCATACAAGTATTTTCTTTTCTGGACACAAAGTGTGTAAAAACTGTCCCAAAGTTCTGCATATCAGTTTTTATGCACTTTGTGTCCAGCAAAAAAAACAAAAAAAACACCTGTACGAACACAAGAAAAATTAAATAAAAAGCTTAATCACAGTACATTATCAGTCATCTTTAATGAAACATGTATAAAAGAGGAATTGCTGCCTAAATACACAAATATATATATATATATATATATATATATATATATGAATGAAGAAATATAGTCTTAAGATGTGCTATATTTATGGGGTAAAGTGCTCAATATCAGACATAGAGCGTGTGTAAATATAAAAGTGAACATAGAAGTCAACACTTAGAGGCGACAGTCTGTTTCATGCTAGATGCAATTGTGGCCTGATGATTGCATCTAGCACGAAACAGACTGTCGCCTCTAATTTATTTTATATATATATATATATATATATATAGTTTATTTTAGGATATTACATGGAAAACATGTCAAAATTGTTACACAATTGTAGTTGTGTTTTGATACACACACAATGCATCTCATCAAGCCATTGTAAATTACTGGCGAGTGAATGATTTAATCAGATTTAAAAGCAAAATACAGCCTCTTCTTATGAAAAAAGTAAAAAGGAAAAGAGGAAGAATGGTTATGAGATTTGTGGGCTTTGCTTACATCAACCAATCAAATAAGACCTAGGTTAAATTTAAACTAAGGGTAAATGCAAAAATTAAGAAATTATTTTCCATAAAAGGGTCATGACCAGCAGGTTTGAAATTAATGACAGCAACAGACGTTAAACAGGAGCAGATGTGGGTGGATAAATATTGTACATTTTGACAATGTCATTTCTTAAGAAAAATTAAGTGGTAATCTAACAAAATGCTAGACAAGAAAAAAAAATTATAGTTGATAAATAAATAGCTTCTTTAAGAAGCCAATAAAAAATTTAAATCTATAGATTTACTTGGTAAATTGGTAAATTAATGTGCAACTGTTGACTAAAGATTCTTTATATAAGGTATTAATAACAATAACCATGCAATGTAAAATGTCAAAATACCAACTAAATACCAATACATCCATGCAAGCTGTTACAAACACTACCAGAAAATTAATACAAAGTTATATTAAATCTAAATTAATACTGACAGAAAGATAAGCCCTATATGATGCAACACAGTCCAACTAAAATCTAAGAAAAAACACTGTTGAATTCCAAATCTAACTTAATTGCAAGGTAAAAAGTAGTGTTTACAATTTACTGTTAACTTGGATCTTTGGTTTAATAAAGCATTCTTATCAAAGAACCTGATAATTTGTAATTTTTCATGTAAACACAGAAAACAGGGTTCATATAAGGATCTACATGTCCTTACTATTTTTAAAATTTTCCATTTCAGCTTAGAAGTTTTATCATCATCTTTCAAACTCCAAAAGAATTTGAAAAGTGATGTATTATTTCTATAAGTATTATTAGCAAAAGACAATATATGTTGAAACCAACTAATCTTGAAAGAATTCTTAGTTCTACTAATATAGAATTTTTCAACCTTTGGATTTTCCACTGTAGAGATAGAACAAAGATAAACAAGAGATTTAGTTTAACAATTGTTCAGCAATTGGGCATTGGTCAGGATTCCTACAATTACATTGGCCAGTATCCTTAACAATATTCTCCTTAGAACATGTATTTTGATTCAGATCATTAAATTGGTTTAGAGTTTTATTGTTGTGTAACTTTTTAATCTTCTCAAGATTATTGGTGCACTATAACATAGTTTGAATGTATTTATGTTAAATATTTTACTAAGAGGTTACTTTTAAGAAAATGTTTATCAATCAATTGGAGGAACTTATAGCCTAACTTAGTACTAACTAATTGATTAAATGTGGGTGTGTACCAGATGATCTTCCTGTTTTATTTCTTTTCTTTGCACCACTATCATCATATTTCTTAAACTTGATTTCGGCACACTTATAACCACTATTCTTTAGAACTTTATTGTACACACTAATAAAAACATCTTTATCCGATGAGTAGTTGCTAATTCTATGTTCTACAGATGAAGGCATATGTTGGCTTACAGATGAAGGATGGGTGGAATTGGGGTGAATATAAATTGGGTTGGTTATAATTTTCATATAAGGTTGAAATATGTCATTAACTAGATCTAATGTAACAAACATTAAGAAAATCTGCTTGTTTAACATTAGTGCTTATCTTAACCTTAAGATTTAAACTTTTTAGCTCTCTAGGAAATGATTTTTTCAGCCCACAAACCTTATAACCACCCCCTACTCTTTTTGTAAAAAGAGACTGTATTTTGCTTTTAAATCTGATTAAATTGTTCACTCAACAGTAATTTACAATGTTCTGATGAGATGTGTTGTATGCACATCAAAACACAACTACAATTGTGTAGCGATTTTGACATTTTTTTGATGTAATGTCCTAAAATAAAGAATATTGCTCTACTTTGTATTGAACCCTCTTTTAAATTAAGTGTTACAAACATTGGAATTGTACTCTGTTTGCTCTCATCTACCTATATATATATATATATATATATATATATATATATATATATATATATATATATATATATATGTATATAAATAAAAAAGAAAAGAACAGTAAGATGTAAGTTGGAACTGTAAAGCGAAAAAAACCATATTTTAAATCAATTAATTTTAATATATATATATATATATATATATATATATATATATATATATATTAATAATAAAATTATTGGTAATCTGTATGGAATTTCCAAGAGGGTATAGATCTGTTGAGAGCTCTATGTCAGAGATAGAGCAATAATTATTAATATAATGAAAAGCAAACACTTACAACACCATAGGTAATATTTAATTCATTGAAGTTGATGAAAAAATGGCTTTAAATCTTCAGAATGAAAACCAAATATAAATGGAAAAATTTGTTCCAGCTTTAAAAATTAAGAACAGTGATTTCATATGGGGAAAGAAAGATGTAACTCTATTATGGTGTAGGAAATGGTGGGGTTGGGGAAGAAAATGGTGTGTATACATGAATTGACCAAGAGAGACAAAAAGAGTTTGTCTCAGTTGTATTAACTCACATTAGGACCCGTGGTTACCTAATTTAACATCTAGATTGTGGACATAAGTCATGACATAAAATGGCTGTTGAGAATACATAAAATTAAGGAAAGTAAAGGGTAAATCAGAGTTGAAAAATATTTTTAGTGTAAAATCAAAATTCTGTCTGGATCCTTCTTCGGTCAAGATTCTGACACATGCATTCAATTTAAAAAACCTGTTATAATTTATATTAAAAATAATGGTTACTCACATCTTCCAACCAAATAGAACATTGATAAAAATATTCACAAAAAAATATTTCATACTTACATTTAAACCATATATATATATAGCTAAAGATTTATAATTTAAACATTTAAAAAAGGTCTATTCAAAAATTAAAAAATTTTATTTTTTGACAATCGCTAAAGCATGTTGAAAAAACCCAGGGTCACAAATTAATTTATTTTTTTCAAAACTCACATCTATCCAACCAAATATGTTAGCTATGGTAAACTTTATGTATTAATTTTATTTTATCTGATATTTAAAAAAATTTAGGTTAAAAAAAAAAAAAAAAAAAAAAAATTGATTTTGAGCACTTTCTTTTAATTTAAAAAACTCATATTAAGTAAGATTTTTTTTTACCACAAATATTTATATATAAATAATTATACATACTTATATTTATTTAAAATTTAACTTTTAAAATATTATTTGTTATTTTATATATTTATATATATATATATATATATATATATATATATATATATATATATATATATATATAAACTAGTGATATAATTTTGTTACATCTTATGGCATTTCATATTAATTTTATTTTTACTATTTTATTTTTGGGCAATAAATGTAGTATTATTTTTTCTAATATATAATTATCCATGTAAGTAAGATTCCTCATGTAAATCTTTTTTTTTTTTTTTAAATATTTTTAATAAAAATTAAGATATACAGAAGAAAATATATATAGAAAAATATCTATTCATATGTTAGAAAAAAAATTTATAAAAATTTTATTATATTATAAAGTATATTAAAATAATTATAAATAGTCCCAAACATTTTATAATCTAAATAAAAACTAAATAAACTTATTAAAGTTTAATGAGATACTAAGAGACTTTATAAAGTAATAACTTTTTTTTTTAATATATATTATTTAAGAAAATTTTGACAAAGTTGCATTTAAAGTTTTTGAATTTTTTTTTTTTTAATCATCTAGTATATGTTGTTTATATTAAAAGTTCACAGATTTAAGTTCAATAAGTATCCGTATCTGTATCTATATAAGAAACTTTTATATAAAACAATTTTTTTTTTAACATATAGTACCTAAATTTTTTTTTTAAGGAAAATCTAGACATTACCCATTTCTTAAACCCTGTAAAGAATGTTCTCTAAAAGGTGAAGGAAGCCACTAGCATGCAAGGGGGTTTTAGCTTCTATTTTGGAAACATGGTTATATAAAAATTTATTTTAAGCAAGATCAGATAGGAATGATAGAGGAAAGGATGATATATAGAAGGATAGTGGATAGATCAAGGCAACTGGAGATGTCGATATTGAAGAATTATTTGAATAGTTGGAGATTTTATATTATTTAAGTTTAATGAGATACTAATTTTTAAACAGGAATAGGTAAGTAGGGGTTCAACAGGCAATAGGAGCGAGATATGAAGAATATTGGATAAATTAAATGAGGAGAAGGATATAATTTGGGATGGGAAAAATAACATTTAACAGTTTCAACAGTGAAATAAGGTAAAGGCAATGGAGAGGGGATGCCAGCATTTGAATAGTTTGTATAGGACAAGAGGAAAAGAATGAATTCCTCAAACAGTTTCCGGTAACCAGCAAAATTTTTGCAAAAGTCCAGCTCAAACATACTTAACTCTCTCTATTCTTAATATATACATTGCATTAACGACAATCACAGTAGAAACATCAGATTTTTAAAAAAGCAAAGAGTAAATACATAACACACATGGTTATCATCAATACAAAATATGAACACTATACATGTGTATGTCTATATCTTCAAATACTCATATATACAATATATATACAATATACAGATCTATAACAATTGCCCAATTATATAGTTATATATGAATCTATCAAGAAACATAATAACCTGTCCCAGTATAAAAGTGGTATATCCAACATACATATAATTACATATATTCACATATATACACATATACACATAGAATACCATAATATGTATACATTACATATTAACAACAATCCCATACCCATACACATTCTACACCTAAATACATCCATATATATACACATATATATATTGTCAAAAATTATACATATATACATGAATACAAAATCACTTCATATAAGTCTTAACTCCAGATATGATCCAATATGTAAATGCAATATTACAAAGAGTCAGACACACTTAACCACACTCCATAACACGCATATATACATATACACATATGAATATATACGCATACATATACATCCCCATATATGAATTTATACATACACCCACATATACATATGCACACACACACACATATATATATATATAAATACATATCCATGTAATTAACATATACACATAAACATACATACATATAAATATATATATATATAAAAAGGAAGATAATATTTATATATATATATATATATATATATATATATATAAATGAATAAAAATTGACAATAGGAAAACTATTAATTGCGTTAAAAAAAAAAAAAATGGATTTTATCAAAGCAAAATACAGAAATAAATTTAATTTAATTGAACATGGTAACTAAAAAAAATATATATATATATATATATATATATATATATATATATATATATTTACATTCACTAAAAGTGCATAACTACTGCCATATACCACCCCCGTACATCATATACTTATACAAGTACACAAATTCACATATACATCATATACCCACATATACATTTATATACACAAATATATATCCATACACATACATATACACATCCACCACACACACAAATATATATATCCTTATATATGCACACATATCCAAATAAATATACATATTGAAACAGATATATACCACAACCATAAGCTTTAGAGTAAAATGGACATAATTATGTAAACATGCACAAAAGTATCAGTTCAATGAAGATACAGATTTGAATATATTAATATATGTTATGTTATATCTGATGTTATATAATCCAGGAGAAGTGGTTCTTCTATATTTTAAGGCAATGTTTGTGCCTGCATTTGGATATTAGTTCATTCTGAAGGTTCAGTAACGCCTTCTAGTTTTTATATTTAATTATAAATATTTTCTCCTGGAGACATAGGTCACAATGGTCCCTGAATTCTTAGGAGTCTGAGCCCTGGATATAAATTTCCACTCCAAATGTGGAGTGAGACCTTTGTCAATTAGATCCTAATATTGCCTAGATAAAGTAGTTTTGGTTCTTCAGCAATCTATTACTGAAAGAGTGCCTATGATTATATAGGCATTGTTTCCAACTTCCCACAGATATTCCATTGTAGATCTTCTTTAGGCTAACATTTTCTTTGGGGAAGATAGTTGCCTCATACGACACATTCTTAGACATGCATTTTCCTTCAACAGGACGCTCGGTTTTTCTTGTACAATTGCATGCAGGATTAATATCTTGTACTTCACTGCATTATGGAGCTTACTGTTGTGGGCTGAGATTATTTTCTCTACATTGTTAACACAAGAGTAACTGACTTTAAGTGTTTTCCTATTAAAAAAATTTGTTAATGGATTCTTATTGTTAAAATGCTTATCTATTAATTTTAGGAAGAAACAGCCTATATTAATACTGGAAAGTCTGCAGAAGGGTGGGTTGAACCATATGACTTTCCTTTTTCTGTTTTTGAAATTATTAAAATTATAGTTCTTTAAGTCTTCTTGGTAATCTAGTTCTTGTTTAAAACTGAATTTTTTTAGCAGGTTAAAAAAATATAAAATACTGTTACTTTAATCAAAATATGTTTATAAAACATTTATATTTAATTAGAAAATGTAGTTTATCAACAAACAAGTGAAAATTTTAAGCTTTTAATTTTTAAGCAAACATTGAACAAAATGATTTTTTGGTTGGTCATGTAAATAAAAATAGCAAATAAAGAACAAATAAGTCACAATGAAAATTTAATTATCAGTATATCCTCCATTTTTGTGAATTACTTTGAAAATTCGCTTTGGCATCCTCATTATTAACTTCTACATGAGGGTTACTTGGGATGCTTGCCCAGGATGCATAAACTGCAGCACGAAGAACATCCACAGTTTCAAATTGTGATCCATGGTTATAAGCATCCTTTTCCATCCATCTCCAAATATTCTTGATTGGATTTTGATCTGGAGAGCGTTGTGGATTGCAGCATTGTCCTGCTGGAAAATCCAGTTTTCTCCACTCCACATAGATGAGAGCCTTCAGTAATTAGTGATGCCTTTATTAACATGTCAATGTAACTAGAAACTGTTTGATGACTTTTAACCTCCTGTAACTCAAGAGTTCCATTGTAGGAAAATGAACCTCAGACCATAATTGATCGAATTCCACTGTGCCGTGTTGAGAAAATTTCTTTTGGGGCATCTTTTGCATGCCAGTAATGCTGAAAACTGTCTGGGTCATCAAGATTGAATTTTTTCTTGTCTGAAAACAACACTTTCTTCCATTTATCCATATCCCAAGTTTGATAATCAGAAGCAAATTGTAAACAGGAGGTTTTATGGCAAAGAAGAAGGTGAGGCCTCTGCAGCCATTTCAAGTTCTTAAACTCTTCCTTATTTAAATGCTGTTGAATTGTTTGAGAGCATCTGTATTCATTTTTATCTGATTTGATGTTAGGCTTCTCACCTAATGCATCTGTCTAGAGATAGTGAGATTTTATTGAGGTGACCACTTGATTTTTTAGAAGCATACGCATCCAGATTTTTAATGAAGTAAGCAATAACAGTTCTGCTACAGCCAATTTCATCTGCAATGGCTCATTGTGAAAGGCTATGTCTTTGAAGTTCAACAATCCTGCCCTGTTTGAGCTTAGTTAAAATTTTACCCTTAGCCATTTTAAAATCTGAAATTTAATACTGGAAATGAGCTAAGTATATGTCTACACGGCTGAAGCTATGAGCACACTGACTAGTTCTAAAATTTTTGTTCAGTTTTTTTCACACATGGTCTTATCTTTATGACCAACCCAAAAAATCCTTTTTCAATGTTTGTTTAAATTAATCAATTAAAAGCTTAAAATTTTCACTTGTTTGTTGATAAACTACATTTTTTAATTAAATGTAAATGTTTTGCAAACATATTTTGATTAAAGTAACAGTATTCTATATTTTTTTTTAACCCTTTTGTATCTGGTCTTAAAATTTTGACCAGGGGTGTATAAATTTACTTTCATTAAAAACTTTTCTGTTAGAAGATAACCTATTTATCCTTGTGTTGACCATTTTGGGAATATGTTCTATAATCGACTTTGGGTGGTTGGAGTGGACATTAATGTAGACTGGGGTTTGACCCTCTTTTTGGAAGAGTTTAAAGGTATTGTTCGAAAGGTTATATTTGAAAGGTTATATTCGAAAGGTGAAGAGTAATGTATATATATATATATATGTGTGTGTGTGTGTGTGTGTGTGTGTGTGTGTGTGCATATGACAGTCAAGGCTGTAATATCCTTCCTTGTCTATCTATTTCCCAGAAGTTCAATAAATAGTTGACAGTTACAAGGTTGTTTACATGTTGTTTACATGTTAACATACATATAACTGAAGTATATTTGGCCAAACTGAAAAATCTTGATAAATTCAGCTGACAATATCCCTCTCTTTAATTTCCTATTATATTTTTCTAATTTTCGATTTCTACATACAAATAAAAATTATGAATAAACCGTTCAAAGTTCCTGATCTTAAACTGTTTTTGTTCAAGTATTTGTAATGGCTTCACTCATTAATAAAAACTGAATGTTGTCAGTATGGTAGGATTAATTTGGTGTCCAGGTATGCATTTAGTCTATAAAAGGATAGACTGGTTTCTGAGCTTATAAAGAATGCAAACAGCAGGGTCAGTTCATGCAGAGAAAAATAAAAGAAAATTGATAAGAAGCTAAAGCAGCTGAATTATAAAAAGCTGCTGACAGAAAAAATTCAAGGGCTTTATACAAGAGTATTTGGCCATGGCAAAAGTAAATCATCTCCTGTATTATCCTCTGTGTACAGCCGAACACAAACAAGAAGGATATCCACTTTCACTGTAAGGAGCAATTTGAGAGAATCCTAAACAATAAATCTTACAAAATGAATTTAACCCTGAAAAATTCCATCATTATGTCTGTGATGTTAGAAGAATTTTCCTGAAAACAAAGATCTACTCTACTGTGTTATGATACTCAAAATATTCCCCTATGAATCAGAAGCATGGACCCCTTATGCATCCATATTAAAGACTCAATCTCCTTCATAAAGATTCTGTGTTTACACACTAGATGATAAAGTCTCTAGTTCTGGTCTTTTTATCAAATGTGTCATTGATAGGATTGAATCTTTCTTGAAACAATTCCAAATTAGATGTGGTGGTCATGTCATCACTAGTCACCAAAATACCTTATGTGTGATGATTTTCAGTGGGTTTCTATAACAAAAGACAATCTTTACTACATTCCAAAGCAACTAAACACACAGAAAATTGCTTGCCATATAGAGATTAAGAATTTTGAGAAATCATATTTTCACTTTTCATGAGTTAAGATCTAACACTGATACTCATTTAAGCCTTCTAGTATACACTTCTAAACTCCAGCCACTTACTACATCAGTACCTTAGTCTTCAAATCAGTAGCTGGTCTAAAAAAGCCACCTTAGGCACAAGCACAAAGATTGAACTTGGAGTTGTCCATCCTTTATGCATAAAAAAGACAGGAGAGACCATATATTAGGTTGGTGCAAAAATAATGACGTAATAATGTTGTTTTTTGACGTATTTTTTAACATCAAAAAACAACATTATTACGTCATTATTTTTGCACCAACCTAATATATTGTTAGGGCACACCCACCTTCTAACTAGTAATGGACTGTTCCCTCTTATATAAGTCAGCTCTGGAGAGAGAGTGACAGAGCGTCAGAGAGAGCGTCAGCGTTAGCAGTCCAGATAAGCTTACCCGGTACATACTGTTAGACTATAGACTTTGGATATTGTTTCGTACTAACCAACCTTCGTTCTACTAATCACTCTATTGTTAATTGCTTTTAGGAATATACCAGTATTTTCCTCTACAACTGTGTTTGTCTTGATTCATACACCGACACGCGGGAAACTCACAACATCTCAACATATATATATATATAATATGCAGGTATGCACATAGACACACACACACACACACACACACACACACACACACACATGTTCATAGATGTATGCACACATAACAACATACAAGCATGCACACATATAATAAAAACATAGTTTTAAGGTATGCTATATTTATGACTTATATATATTCATCACCTTATCTCATATCCAAGAATTCAATCACCAGTTGGTACGGTCTTGGGCTTGTGTTTCAAAAGATTTCAAGTCCAATGGCTTTCAGCGTTGTGTTGAATTAGTCCTTGTATCTTCTAAGAGGGCAACCCTGTCGTTTTTTCCCTGTAGTGAGCTTACTGAATGATATTTGACATTATATATATATATATATATATATATATATATATATTATGAAATGAACAAAGTCCAACAATTATTTTAAGACATTTTATGTTTATACATTCTTTTTATAGATACAAATATTTAAGTAAATGCACTGTTAATAATAAACAGTATTAATAACATTTACTGGCCTGAATGTTCAAGAAATTTTCGTAGAAAATATTCATCCTCCGACAGGAATCAAACCTGTATCCTATACGGAACCGTCATATAGCCTGACGTGCTCTTAACTGATTGGGCCACAGAGGATCGTTCAATTAGCAAGGTCGATTAGCAAGTCAATTGTAGTTTAAAAGCAGTAAAATTGACCTTGCTAATCGAACAATCCTCTGTGGCTCAATCGGTTAAGGCACATCAGGCTATATGACAGTTCCGTATAGGGTACAGGTTTGATTCCTGTCGGAGGATGAATATTTTCTATGAAAATTTCTCAGACATTCAGGCTGGTAAATGTTATTAATACTGTTTATTATAAACAGAGTAATTACTTAAATATTTGTATCTATAAAAAGTATGTATAAACATAAAAATGTCTTAAAATAATTGTTGGACTTTGTCCATTTCATAATGTGTGACATCATTTGTTTACATTTGGATATGCTTTGAGCAGATATGAATGTACGTGAGAGATTCATGGAAGATTGTAGTTTAAAAACAGTAAAATTGACTTTGCTAATCAAATGATCCTCTGTGGCTCAATCAGTTAAGGCACGTCAGGCTATATGACGGTTCCATATGAGATACAGGTTCAATTTCTGTCAGAGGATAAATGTTTTCTATGAAAATTTCTCAGACATTCAGGCCGGTAAATGTTATTAATACTGTTTATTATAAACAGAGCAATTACTTAAATATTTGTATCTATAAAAAAAATGTCTAAACATAAAAATGTCTTAATGAATGTGTACATAGTCATATACATATGATGAGGTACATTTATAAATAGGAGCATAAAGTAATGCACACATGCATATATAAATGTGTGTATGTACGTATAGCCTATAACTGAATGAACACTGGATTTCATAGTGAATGGACGGATTTTTTACTGCTCCAAGAATGTGATATGATTTTTTAAAGAAGGGAAGTGATGATTATTTATTTATTTATCCATTTATTATATTTTTCTTTGTTTATTACATTATTATAATTTTTATTATATTATTAGGTATTTATTATCTTTATTTATTAAAGTGTATCTTTATTTTTTTAATATCTGTCTATATTTCTACATTGTTCAAACTATTGTCCTCATCTTTATTGTCATATTCAACATATTTCAGCCATTGTATGCTCTGGCCTTCTTCAGATAATATACATGGGAATATCGAACCAAACCCTTTATATGTAGGGATTATTAGAGGGAATATGAAAGATCTGTGGTCCATATAATGTCAGGACAACCTTCAAAAATGGTTTGACACTTCACAGACACTTCTTCTGAGTAAGATCCCATATAGAGAAGAACATGACTAAGAACTGTGTGTATGCCATCCCATGCAGTTGTGGTATGAAATATAAAGGAAAATCAAGCCGTCCCTTGTGGTAATACTGCAAGAACATTGTAAATTCATAACACAAGAGGAAATAGAAAAATCAGGCATACCTGACCATATATGGAGGAAGATCACCACCCACTTTGTGATGAGGTTGAAATAATAGACAGAGAACATCACTGGAAAATAAAAAATCTTAAGGAATCAGCATATATGCTAGGCCAAAAAAATCTCCTAAGCCAGCTAAGCATAGAAATGAATACAATATGGGAACCAGTAATATGGAGTGCTAGAGAAAAACAATAACAACAAAATTCCAATATGAACTATAGTAAAAAAAATAGTTTCTGAGATATTAAGTTTATAAGTCCCAAAAATTCATATGCTGATGCCCTTAAAGGATAAAAGTGTTGGCTGGATCCTGTGACATGACTTGCCCCAAAGAGTTGTGAGTTCAATACTTGCAGTGGTGATCAAAAACAGGGAGAGCTAATTTAAAGGGAGATAATTGAGACAGCATAGCATATGATGGAACTAGAACAATCTACCCTCAGTTCAAAATTCCAATAACCTGAAGAAGCTTGGAAAGTACAACGACTGAAACTTTGTGAATATGGCAATAAAGACAAGGACAACAGTCTAACAATGTAAATAATTACAATAACTCATCTCAGAAATATAGAGAGATAAGTAAGTTTAATTTATTAAAAATATGTTATGTATTATTGCTGCAAATTACTTTATTATTATGAACATTTAATGCATTATATTGCCAAATTATTTACACATTGACAGCAATGATTGAACTATAAATTAAAATTTAATGTAGCATTTTTTTCAGAAAGATAATGTATTTTCAAATTTGTAGGAAATGTGTTTTGAGTCCTAATGTTTATTTTGCATTGTTTATTTTGATTTTTTTCATTCAAACGGTTTTAACAATGAACAATAATATAATAAAATAGCCTTATATATATTTAAGAATAATTTTCTATTATTTATTTTATATAATTTTTTTTTATTTATTGATTGATTTCTATTTATTTGTAATAGTAATAATAAGGGATCCATTTTACAACAAACTTTTACTCTAATGTTTAATGTAAAATATTTTATGTATATTTGTATTTATGTGTGTGTATTTAGGTCAGGTCAGACTTAGTTTTGCTACTGGTAACATGTAAACCAGTACAAACTGCTGCATGCACAGATGGTCAGCATCTAAACTGGCTCCCCCACCAGCATTTTTGCTGGTGAGGAGGATGGTATGTAACTCTGCAGGATGAAAAACAAGGTCTGTTTGAGAGCAAATGGGCTTCTTATAGGAGTGAGCCAATGGCCAAAATGTATGTATATATATATATATATATATATGATGGACCATATATAAGGTTCTGATGACTACAAACTAATTATCTGCATGCCTATGATGGGCATGACTTTTGAGACTGGCTCAAGAATTGCACAAAAAACCACAAACATGACAGGAGAATGTATTGTATCCAAGTGCAGCAGGAACACTGTTAGATGTCTTATTTTGCTTTCCCATTTCATTTAGTCGATTGATGGTTACTTCTCAGTGCAGCTATATCAATGTTGTACTTCTTTAGCTCCAATGCGACCAGAACTGTTTTTCTTTCTGGTGATGAGTTGTTGTCCTGGAAAGTTCATACATTCCAAGTGCCAAGATGAAGTTGATGTTGTTTCATAGAGTTTTTCGCAGTAGCCAGATATGTGTAGAACTAATTAGATGTAGTTGTCAGAAAACCAACATAATGATTTGTTTCAAGTGGTGAAGGCTTGTGTCGGACCATCCACAGTTTTTGGATCTGTCGATAAAAAAGTAACAGTGAAAAAAGACTTGCCACAGAAACTCCGAACGACAGTCCTCATGTGTTATTATCGCAGAGTTTAACCTCTCCAGATCACAATCAGTATCAGCCAGTACATGCCTCTCAGCCGACACATGCAATATAATGACTGGGTTAAGCTGTCATGAGTTTTCCTTCCCATCACTTCAATATTCATTAATTGTTTTTATGAGTTTAAAAAATAAAAATTGTAACCAAGGCATCAAGAAAATACCAAAGCAAAGTTATGTACTGAACAAGTCTGAAATAAAATTATGCTAGGCTCTTATTGAGAACTTAATTAGATTTTCTTGCAATTGTGGAAGATTATTTTAAAATAGGAAAATCACTAAACTAAAGAAAGAGAAGAATCCACTCTGGATCAAATTTTTAATGATTGGAAGGAAATTAAAAAAAAGAAAGAAATTAAGCAAATTAATGTAAGTCAAAAGCTATGGTACTCTTTCCATTGCAGTAATGTTCAAGGAAACTGAATAAGTTGACAGAAAGAACTATCGCAACTGGATATGCCACATGGATCAGATGTTAAACAAAATAAGACTAAGAAAACTGGATGGAAAAAAATCATCTAGATGAGGTCAGAAAATATATTGGTCAAACTGAATGAAAGCATAAAGATAAAGGAAAGGAAAATAAAGCATTAAATTTGAACAAAAAACAATAAAATAGGATAAAAGTCCAAAAGAATCAATGCAAAATGATACAGTGTGACCTGGATATAAGAGAGTTGTCGGGACCGGAGAAGAAGTCTCTTATATCCGGGTTCTCTTATATCCGGGTTTGGTCTATTTTATATACATTAACACAGGCTCTAATTTGGGACCAGAGAAAATCTCTCTTATATCCGGGTTTGGTCTATTTTATATACATTAACACAGGCTCTAATTTGGGACCAGAGAAAATCTCTCTTATATCCGGGTTTCTCTTATATCCGGGTTTCTCTTATATCCGGGTTTGGTCTATTTTATATACATTAACACAGGCTCTAATTTGGGACCAGAGAAAATCTCTCTTATATCCGGGTTTCTCTTATATCAGGGTTTCACTTATATCCGGGTTTGGTCTATTTTATATACATTAACACAGGCTCTAATTTGGAACCAGAGAAAATCTCTCTTATATCCGGGTTTCTCTTATATCCGAGTTTCTCTTATATCCGGGTTTCTTTTATATCCGGGTTTGGTCTATTTTATATACATTAACACAGGCTCTAATTTGGAACCAGAGAAAATCTCTCTTATATCCGGGTTTCTCTTATATCCGGGTTTCTCTTATATCCGGGTTACACTGTATATATATATATATATAATATATATACATTGCAAAATCTCAAATGAAAAGATAAAATAAAGATGGCGTATGTAGACTGAATATGGAAGGAGAATAGAAATATCAAACACCTGTTTTCTGAGTAAGAATTTTCACTTTTGTTTTAATTATTGATTGCTGAGTTTTAAAGCTGACTAAAAGTCAGTGATTAAGAGAGAATTTATAACATGAATGTCTTTATTGTTTTTTACAGAATGTGCACGTGACAAAATGGAATACAAAGAGGCAGTCCATGATATGATAGATTTAAAAAATGAAAGAATATTTCTTTGTGAACCAAATGGGAACTATGCTAAGGTACAGTGTATTGGGTCAACGTGTTTTTGTGTGGATATAAATGGAAAACAGATAGGAAATCACATTGTACACATCTCAGACACTGGATCAATAAAATGCTAGGTAAGTTCCACACATTCTTTGTTGGCAACTCATAATATATTGTTACAGATGGATAGTCAGTGTATTAAATGGAAAAGTAAGATTAGCATGGATATTGAACTTGAAGGAGATTTGTACAATATTACCATCAGTACTGACTTGCATAACTCATTGAGGAGTGCCAATAACAGCTTGAAATCTCTGCATATATTTATACATATGTTATTGTATACATTTATATAGGCTTAATATACATCCTGATTTGGCTTAAGCTTTAGGGCCTACACAAAAAATGAATACTGATAGCTTATATGTGGGACTGTCCTAGATTGAGGGGTTTGGTTTGTCCTGAAGTTAAAAAATATTAGTCTTATTCTTATGTTATTACTTAAGGTGTGTTGGCTCATAAAAAAAACACAATTATATAAGAAAAGAAAATTTGTAATAAAAATTGAAGTTTTTCTGTTTTGAGGCTGGAAAATTATAGTAACCTCATGATTACATTTGTGTTAGTGTATGTGTATATGTGTGTGTATGTGTATGTATTATCTTCTTCTTCTTCTTCTTCTTCTTCTTCTTCTTCTTCTATGTGCCATAGCCCTTCAGGATTGGTGATCATGGCTCTCCAGAACTCCCTGTCTTTTGTAACTTAGTAAATTTTATCTTTTTGCTATCTCTCCTAAACCTTGTTAAGCCATCCATTTGCACAAACTTGTTTCTCTCTGTCCCTCTTGTCTTCAGTATGTCTTATGAGTATCAAATTTTTCGAGCCTTCTCTTCTCATTATATGCCTTAGAAATTTTAACTATCTATTTCAGATGCTAAGCATAAATTTCCTTTTGGTTTCCATTTTCTCTAAAACATGTTCAGTCCATGGTCTTCTCAGCATCCTTCTGTAAAAGCACACTTGTTGCCTCAAGTCTTTTTTTCAACTGTCAGGAGATTGCCCAGTATTTGCTGCCATATAGAAGGACTGATATTAGATAACATAACTTCATGTCTAATGAAATTTTCCTGTTTCTTAATACTTTGCTTAGCTTTTAGAAGGCACCTTTTGTTATCCTAATTTGCATTTGGATTTCAGTGTTGCCCTCTCCAACTCTATTAAAACACTTACCAGATATTTTAATTGTTGTACATATTTGCTTTTGGTATCTTCAATTTGTAATTTTACATGTTGGGCTGTTCCTTTTGCTGACAACCACACATTTTACCTTTCAATTGATGAAAGTATTAAACAGTGTGCATTATGTCTATCAGCCTGTGCCTTTGAGAAAAAAAAAATGCATTCCCCAGTATGGATTGAACCTGCACCTCTCTTTGTAGGTGAAACCACTGTTTAATCCAGTGTGTTTTACCACTTGGACACAGAGGATCATGCAGTAGCCACATGCTAAATGTGATGGAGTGTGAAATTTTTTTTTTTCTTCCACCGTATGAATTCGAATCCCACATCGTTAAGTGTTATAGAGTAGTTTCACAGTGGAGGCTTGTATTTGTACTAAGTCGGTCCTAAAATAGGTTCGACGTACAAAATGTTAGGAACTTGATATAATAGGTAATGACGCAGAGAAATCTAGAGGTGGTCGCTGATACTCTTAGTATCCGACTAACGGTCGTCCGACATCGACTGACTGACCAACTCACTGAGCGACTACTATCCCTACTACTCCTACTTATTATAGGTGGGAGAGTCTATTAACAATAGAATAGGTGTGTTCCACTATAACAGTAAAGCACAATGAATCAAAATGGTGTCCCTGCAAAGATGGACCCAGGTTTGATTTCTGCTGAGGAACACATTTCTCTATACTAAGATTTCTTGATGCACTGGCCAAAGATGTAATATACACTGTTTAATAAATAAAAATGGAGTATCTATTTCAAATATCGAGTATCCAGTATAATAATATTTGAAGTAATATATATATATGTGTGTGTGTGTGTGTGTGTGTATATGTATTCAAATATAATGTGAATGAAAAGTTCATAGACAAGGTCTCAGTATATATATATATGTCAGTAAATATACTATTATATATGATGTACACCTCTCACATGGAATAATAAAATTTGACTAAAGCAAATAACTTATAGCAAATAAATCTAAATACAAGATAAATTTCCTATGATATATTTGTCTTATAAACATATCTTGAAAATTTTAATACTATTGGTTGATTAATACCAATTTTATTGTGAAAACATTGGCATGAATAGTAAATTCTGTCAGATTTTTTTTATCTGTGATTGTCAATTAAAGTCTTTGTGTAATTGTTTTTCTTTCTTATTCAATTTTGAACAGTTATTTTATTTTATATGTCCTTTTATAACAAGCTAAGCATAGTCTTTGATAGCATTAGGTCCAATTTCTCTATATTTTTTCTTTGCATAAAGTTTGCCAGTATCACTTTCTACTTGCAGAATTTTGGACAATGTCAGTGTCTGATCTCTCAGTCAGTCCACCTTTAGCCCAACCTAGGAAAGCGTGATAGTAGACCACCATAAATGCTGCCTATTAAATTTCTTTCATTATTATTATTATTATTATTATTGTTATTATTATTATTATTATTGCTTGCACCATCTGATGGTCATTTCTGGATATCAATATTAGCACCAATTCACATGTTTCCTCTTTTTATATACAGTTCTATTTGTTCTGCTCATCATTTTCTTTTATTTCATTCAATCATGGAAATTTTATATACTTTCTTTTGTTTATTTTTTATTTTTATAGTTTAATAATAATAATAATAATAATAATAATAATGATAAAAAACACAAAAACAGAATGTGCTTTCTTATTGATATGACAGTTACTACAGACAGTAATGTAGCTTTGAAGATCTTCAATAAATATCAAAATACAATGATCTTGAAATGTAAATCTCAAAAATGTGACATATGAAGACATCAATAATTATAGTTGTGGTTGGCATCCTGGGTTTGATTGGAAAATGTTCTGATTGACTCATTGGGGGGTTCCCTGAGAGCCCATACCTTAAAGGAATACAAAAATTCTTCTCACAAGCACAGCTTACATCCTATGAAGGGCTTTACCTACGTAAAATCTGTGTTTTTAGGTTGTTTTATTTATTTGTTTATCTTATACAAATGTGCAGTGGAAAATGTCATGATGCCATTTCTTAGGTCTCTGGTTTCAACTTAGAAGGAAATGTGTATGCAACAGTAATTAAACACCCCCAAATGAAGGAAAAAATAAGAAAGGCGTACTACAGGCGTGTACGTCTGGTACTAAATACTAAGCTAAACTCAAAAAACAGAATATCAGCCATAAACACATTGGCTGTCCCTGTGGTGCAATACAGCTTTAATGTTCTTAACTGGACCATAGATGAAATTAAGTGAATGGACGCCAAAACGAGAAAGCTTCTCACTTGCTATCGCATGCATCATCCCAAAGCTGATGTTGATCGTCTGTATGTGCCCAGATCTGAAGGAGGCAGAGGATTAGTTCAACTAGAACTGTCCTACAAAATTACAACTATTGGCCTCCAAAGATACTTGGAAACTACAGAAGACTGGATGATGGTATGCATCAAGGAATATGAAAGTAGTAAGCGTCTTTACTCCATAATAAAAGAAGCCAAGAAATTCAAAATGGCATTTCAAATTGGCATAGAGATGCAAGTACAGCACAATACACCGGCTGAAACTGCAAAATACTTAAAAAAGACAGCAAAAACAAATGCAACTGACCAAATACAGAAGCAATGGCAAGATAAACCGCTTCATGGCCAATACTCTGCCCATACCACACAAGCTGATGTAGACAAAACCCGTACCCATCAGTGGCTACGTAGTGCAGTGTTGAAAGCGGAAACTGAAGGTTTTATCCTTGCTGCGCAGGACCAATGCTTGCTAACTAGAAATTATCAAGCACATATACTAAAATATTGTGTCAGCCCAAAATGCAGATTCTGTGATAAATATCCAGAAATGATTGATCATCTTGTATCAGGTTGCACAGTGTTGGCACCCACTGAATATAAAACCTGACATGACAGAGTGGGCCAATATCTGCACTGGAAAATCTGCAACTTCTACGGGAAAGAAACTGGTATGAACACCACCCAGACCCAGTTATGGAGATAGGACCTGTTACAATTCTATGGGACAATACCCACTGACAGAACAATCAAAGCCAACCGCCCAGATATTGTTATTAAAGACTACAAACAAAAACGGTGCCTCCTTATTGATATGGCAGTCCCTTCTGACTGCAATGTATCTTTAAAGATATTCAAAAAGCTGTCAAAATACAAGGACCTTGAAATAGAAATCTCGAAAATGTGGCATATGGGAACATCAACAATCCCTGTTGTAGTTGGAGCCCTAGGACTGGTTGGAAAAGATTGCAGTAGACTAATTGAAGAGATTCCTGGAAGTCCATGCCTCAAGGAGATACAAAAAATTGTTCTGACAAGTACAGCCCACACTTTACGAAGGGCTTTATCTATGTAATAATTTTTTTTTTTTTTTTTTTTGTCAGTGGAAAAGGTCATGATGCCATTTCTAACCTTAGGTCCCTGGGAGGGACTCGGAAAGAAATGCGTAAATGCCAGAAATCAAAGAAAATAAAAATAATAATAATAATAATAATTCCCTGACGCTACATCAGGTATGACTTTCATGGCTTCTGACCATAGCTGATTGGAGGTGTTATATATGCATATACATGTTTTGTCTTGATGAATTACGATGGACTACAATAAATTCCCTCTTCAGTACCACAGATCTTTTCACTGATATTAACCAGTGGCATATTCCCCTTAAGGGCTGATGTACTGTGCATCTTTGCTCAGGAGCAGGAGTAGTTAGTGAGCATTATGGCTAGGTGTCAAGTGTTCATTTTTCAAGATTGAAGTATGTGACATTCAAGACATGAATTCTTGGGAACACTTCTAAATTGGAGACTAACTGAAATGGATTACTCTACTGAAGGTATTTTGTTTTTTATCCACATACTGCACATATCTATCTGTGATGCCTGTACCTAATATACACACTTAATAGACTGGGTTCCATGATGGATATACTGGGTTTCATATATTTGCACCCCAGCTTCACGTTGTTAGTATTCTGCTCTCTTACTCAACAATAATAATAAATTTATCATGACTCACAACTCTATAAAGATCTAATCAATGTGTGACTTGATTATATAGTTAGTAATACTATTAAGTTTAAAGGTCATGTCACATTTCACTGGACCAATTATGAATCTCTCTGTAAATCTAAGTGTATTTTATTTACACACCTTACTTGGTTTTATATCAAATGTAAAATATTGAGGAGAATGTAGCATTATTATTATAATTATTATTCCTGTACTGTAATGGAAAACTATCAAAGTCTGGTGGTATATGATGTGCTACTGAGTTGGTAATAATAATGCTTCAGCCCTGAAATTCTTCCGCCATGGTGTCATTATGTAATTAAGGCTTTGTTGGAGGCACTACTGTAGTTCTTACAGCAGTGGGCATGAATTTATTTATATATATTACATTTAATTTAAAGTATCTAAACTTTAAATTTAAAATCGATTATTGGTAGCCATAGGAAATCTTTATTCTATTTTTCTGTTTAAAATTTTCAACTAATATGAAGAAGAATATTAATAAATTATTATAATAAAACAATAAATATTTAACACAAGCATATCAATCATAAATCTTTTATGGACAGGGGATGAGAAATGTGTTTGTATTGACCTTACTTGAAAATATAAAAAATGACAAGCACTAAACATGATTTCTGTTCTTATTGCAATATATATATATATTTTCAATATTTGTTTTAATCAGCATCACAAAGATTAGAAATATCCTTAAAAGCCTAAATTTAGACAGATTTTGCAAGATGACTCATAATAAAATATAGCTAACATTTTTTATGATGGCTGTTGAATTTGAACATTTTAGTTATGTTTCAAAATTTCTATAAACAAGTAAATTGGACAAAATTCTTAAAAGCAGAAACGTTTTAATGGTACACTTAACTCTAAATAGAACAAGACAATGCTATATATTTTTTAAGCTGTGAAGTAAAGTTTCAATTATTTCAATGGACTTTCTGAATACTAAAAGGAAGAGGAAAATATTTAAACTAATAGGAATATATTTTAAATTTAATAGCAAAAATATATAAAGAAATAAATGTCAGGTATTATTGCACTGAAAGTAAATTTTTGTTGGTTTCAGTTGATGTTAATTCAAAAATATAAGCCCATTACGTAAATTGAAAATACTTTTTCAATAATGTAAGAATGTTAAGAAAAAAGACAACAATTTTGTACTTATATATATATATATATATATATATATATATATATATATATATATATATATATATATATATGTCAGCATCTACTTTATTCACTCATTATGATAAAATATAGTTTTAAGATGTGCTTGATATCAGAGATAGGACATATGTAAATATAAGAGTGGACTCTAAGTCTGTTTCATGATTCAACACAATCTTCAGGCTGTGTGTTCTGGCTCAACTATTTATATATGCTGGTCAATGGTGCATTATGGGTAGTAATGTTTATTGTATTATCCTGACATTTATTGTGTGGATGATAACAGTTATGTCTCAAATTATCCTAGAGGCTACTGCATAGAAATAATTGTGGATCCAACTATAGTTATTTGTACCTATTTTATAATGTAATTTGTTAACTTTTTACTTATTATTTATTATTGGTTGATTAGTTATTGATTATTATTATTACATTTACTTGTGTTTATGAGTTCATTCATAGTTTGTTATTTATTAAATTTGTTTATTTATTTATGTAAATTTTTTGCTTATTTTATTTATTTTTTTCTTCTTGTAGCTTATTTGTTTAGTTTAAAGTATTGGTTTCGTGTAAAGTATTACCTGCATTGTATATAGTGAATATATTTGCATTTTTCTTGGTGGTGTCTACAAGGTTTAGTTTTTATTTTTAAGTAATACAGTAAAAATTTGTTTTCATTTGTATTTTGAGATAAGTTCTGATTATTTATTTAGTAATTTGTATCCATCTGCTAAAGGTTATTATAAGTATATATATATATATATATATATATATATATATATATATATATACATATATATTTATTAAAAGACATTTTTTATGTTTAACGTTGTTATTTATAGATACAAGTATTTAAGCAAATGCTCTGTTTATGATAAACAGTATTAAATAACATTTACCGGCCTGAATGTCGAGAAATTTTCATAGAAAATATTCGTTCTTTGACAGGATTCGAACCTTGTCTACCGTAAGGGTTCTTTGTGGCCGAGACGGTTAAGGCACGTCAGCGTATATGACGGTTCCGTATAGGATGCAGGTTCGAATCCTGTCAAAGAACGAATATTTTCTATGAAAATTTCTCGGACATTCAGGCCGGTAAATGTTATTTAATACTGTTTATCATAAACAGAGCATTTGCTTAAATACTTGTATCTATAAATAACAACGTTAAACATAAAAATGTCTTTAATAAATAAATTGTCGGACCTTGACCATTTCTTAACATATATATATATATATATATATATATATATGCACACACAGATATATTTGGATGCATATATAATTCAAAGTCATGCAAATTGATTGCATACAATCCTTTTTTTACCATCTTCCTGCATGACAGTTCTGTAAATATTTTATTGATAGTATGCATGCAATAATCCCTACTTAATTTGACTGGCTTAAACAATAGATCATAGAACTTAAAGATTTAGAATTTTGGGATGATATCCCTTTTTAGTTTAGACTTATTGAAACAGATTAAAATTTGAGAAGGCTAATTTATTTCAAACGATTACCTTTTTAATATTTTGGTATTCTTATCCAAGAACTGTACCCATTATCCAACCCACTAAATGTAGAATAACTAAAAGTGCTTTTTTCTATATTTTGAACTGTTCATTTTAGAGTGCCCCTTACTGAAATAATCACTGAATTTTTTTTTTTTTTTTGCAGAGCTCAAACATTAACTTTGCATTTCTAATTTATTTACTCCCTTGTGTATGATGACTTTCACATTTAAATTCTTTATTTTTTTATTTGGATCTTTTCGTTGCAAATTTTATATATCTGCTTCTTAAAAATCACACCTTAATGTAGGCATACCAGTAAGTTCACAACCTAGTGATAAAGACATACACAATATTTATTTTTCCTAATTTGTACACATAACCATACTCTTCTCTATTAATAGCAAAGACCAAAATGCAGCTAATAACCATATGTCAGGTTATTGGTGTAGCTTTCTATGGTAAATCTAAACACATTTAAATCTAAACACATCTAAATCTAAACACATCTAAATCTAAACACATCTAAATCTAAACACATGCTTTACATGTTTTAAGATAAAACTATGATACAGGATGAAACATGTGACCAATCTCACTTTAAGTCCTTTGAAATTATTTCACCTACAAAACTTTATTCCAGCAATGCAGTTATACATTTTTAGAACAATATGAGAGATTTTAAAGTGCTCAACAAAGTCAAGAAATATTGCCTGAGCTTGAAATCAATGTTTCTTCATCAGGATTATAGCGATAACGGGTCACTTGACAAAAAACTTAATCTTTTGAATTTTAATCCTATTTTTAAGTAGTTGAAAATACACCAGCAAATTTTACACTTAAATAGAGAGAGATGGGTTTTTTTTTTTTTTGTCTGTGAGAAATCAATATTGAAATGAAAAATAAATACAGCATAAAAGCAAACTTTCTGTATTTGACTTAAATGTTTGCATATCCAATGTGTCATCTATGGAGAAATAGAATATAATTTTTAAACTATGAAAGTACACAAAAAACGCCTAAATCTTTGACTGATATACTACTGACTTGCAACTGGGAAGTGAATATTATTAAAATATACATCACATATTTAGCTGAGGCACATATCACTTAGTACATTATCACTAACTTTTAAAAAATTAAATACTTTTTAAATTGGTGTTTCAACTGATGTAGTTATTGTGAGATAATTTTATTGATATAAACTCAGATTTTACTGAATACTTCCTGTAAAGTGAATTGAGGTGTGTTATAAGAAAACCAATATGTCACAATTTTTTTTTTGTTGGGGTCTGGAAATTTTTAACATTCTATTCGACGTAGATATGTATCTGTATTTGTGCATACATAATCATTTCAAGAGAGTGTACTCTATCCAAAAGTCTTTAATTCTTTAAGCCTGTCTGAAATACACCCCTCTATGACGTTATGGATAAAGACATATCTTGGAAGATGAAAAGCAAATAATGGGGGCATTAGTAAAATTTACTGTTTTGCTTTACAAAACCCTTTTTTTCGTAAACTTTCCAACTCTTAATTCTTGAAGTCAGTGTAGGTTAACCGATAAAGATTTCACAAGTCACTATTTGTGTGTAAGAAACATTGAGCAACATTCTGTAAATTTTATTTAGTCTTATTTAGTTGAAGGGCAAGTGGCTTCTTTTGTGATCACTTGTATTCAAAATGATTTTGGTTAAATCTTTTTTTGGTATGACATTTTTTTTGTTTTTCTTTCTATCAATGGACAGATATTTAACAATGCACTCTAATTTGAATTTCTTTATATCCAGCTGTTGTAGTCTTGGATAATTGGAGATATTTTTATATTTAAGCTTAAAAAAAAATAAAAATACAGAGAAAAAGTTAATATGAATCAGAAAAAGTAGAAAAGGGGAATAATTAGAGAAGTGTAATATTTGTGGTTTTAATTGTTTTACTAAGAAAGGAAGGAAGGGAGGGAGGAAGACAAGAAGGAAGGAAAAAGTACGATTTTAATGTAGTAGTTGCCATAATATAAGAATTAGAACTAATGAAATATAAATGTGAACGGTAGATAGGAAAGGTAACAGGAAAATAACAATGTGCATAAAAAGATGAAGAGGCTCAGGTTAAGAAAAGGATACAAAATTTTTAAGAAGAAAAAGCAAGAAAGAAAACGAAAAATGAATGAATAAATAAACTGGAGAGACCAAAAAGTTAGATGAGTAAGGGAAAATACAATAAAAGGAGAGTCGGATTATAAATGATAGTTTTTAGAGAAAGGACTACAAATAGAAGATGAATAAATGAAGAATTATGGAAGATCAATCGCGTCATATAGTTAAAGTTTTTTGTCTATGTAGAATTTCGATGAGCTGTATTTGAAAAGGATTATACATTGCCCAAGAGAGACAGGTGAGAGTACAAATCTAGGACATTAATTCATAAATACAATGACATTTTTGTCGCCACTCTTATAGACAAGTGTATGGTTGCAAGAAAGAAATACGACAACAGTAGAAATAGATTTACGTGATTTATTTCAATAGAATTGTGTGGTTTTGGGACAGCTACCTTGTGGTATAGTTCATAGGCCGGCTGAAGATCTGGGTTGATCTCTCATAGTAGTTCACACTGGTTGGCGTGGCGCTCCTCCTGCTGCTGACCGCTGCCGACCGCTCAGCCTGACCGTGACAGATCTCTTCCCTGGCCTCCTGTTGACTGCCCGTTGTACTTCCGTGTGACCCCTTTTATGGTATTTTTTATGGCTTAACAGGCTCGAAAAACGACGCGAGTATAATTAGGAGGGAAGCATTTTATTGGTCGAAAAATAGAAACACTTTAAAATATTATTTTATTTTTCGACCAGAACACGTACGTCGGGAACATGCGTAAACGAAGATAATAGTCATTTTGTGACGGGGCCTTGTCCCGTTCACACACGGCTCTCGCTCTTGAGTATGTTAGTTTATTTGCCTGTAAATCAGCCGAGATATGTCTTATTTTATTTTATAACATGACTTAAGTGAAGAGAATTTCGGAAATGTTTATTTAGTCGGGAACAGTTACTGTGATCATGTAAACATAATGAATGTTTAGAATAATGAAAATCAAGAATATTATTGTTAGATATGCAAAATAGACTTACCCTATTTGCATAAAATCAGACAATTATAAACAGTCGACACGGGGACAATTACTCAATGAGTCATTCGACTGTCGATTACCTTTGTTACTTTGTGTTTTGATTTTTTGTCCAATTTTTGTTTTTAACCTTGTTTTCTTGTGAACTGTTTTTGGTGAAACATTCCCATTGTTTTTATTTTTTTAAATCTTTTTTTTTGATGATTATGCTGTGCAGTGTACTTAACTGAAATGTCGGAGCCTCACCAGAAAGAGGATCGGCAAGAGCAACCTGTTCCACTAACGTCTAGGGTAACTGCTAGGCCCCAAAAGAAGGATGCCCAACATTATATATCTCCGGTAATGAGCTTCTAACTATACCGTCAGCCCTGGAAGCGATGGCTACAAAGACACTCTCTCTTCTAACCACAGATATTAAGGCCAGATTTGGTCGGTGTTAACAGGGAGACGATCGAGAGGCTCTAAAGAGCCTGAATATTGGAGTTTGTGCGCTTGCGACGCGAAGCACTGCCATTTGGGATTTCCTGCTGGCAACTGAAGAGACAGCCAAGAAATTAGACGGAAGATCAAGGTTACGCTGCACACACCATGGACATTCTCTTTGACCATTTGGGGACCTTTTTCTCAGAATACGGACCAGTCGGGGATGTCTCATCTGTTATAAGCAAATTAGGCATTGCCAGTGAAGGCTTTGTGCCCCAGGTGACTTTCAAGAGTTTTTTTTTTTGGACATTCCCGACATGCTGATATACAGGGGGCAGAATATCTTTCTCGTAGTCGAAGAGACATAACTTCTGGAAAAAAAGGTCACAATCTGCCCCTGTTTCACCCCGTCTTTGCTGAATCGATAGACTTGCGGCCGAGAAGTACATTTCTGCACACAGTAAGGACCTCTTGAGGCCATTGTTTAAGTTCTCTGTTGACGGCAAGTCAACAAAGGATCCAACTTTCATAAGGCGTCGAGATCCTGGCTATTCGGGCTACAAATTCGTCTGTGCCCGATTGGCGCTAGACACTAGGCTTAGAATGGCTGGACACTGGGAGTTCAACGTGCTGGACAGATAGGACTTCCGGCTACAGCAGACTAGATTAGTGCAGCGAGAATTAGTTGGGCGGTAGTTGGGAATAAGTTGTGGGATAATTTTAAGGTTGACATTAGGAATTTCACCACCGAATATAGCTAACGATAAGGCTAAAAATGTGATCGTCTGACCGGGGCAGTGATTGGGGGCTTCCCTAAAGATAGACTTAGGTAGCCAGGCTGTGGTGTATTTAGTTAACGAGCGCTATCAAGACCAAATAGTTAGTTCTAGGTTAACGAAAATTGTCTATCCAAGCTGTGAACATAGACAAAGAGAAAATTCGCCGAGGTTCCGATCGCTACATTCGTCAGGTCAAAAATCTGGATGAACGTAGCCTGCAATGAAATGTGCGAGGTGTTTCGGCAGCATTTTCCAAAATCGGTTTACCAAGGAGTCTTGTGTCTGTGAGTAAGAGTTTCATTGCTATTTACCTGGTTGTGTGAGTAAGATCACAGAGGGCGAAGTCCACGAGGCATTGAAGATTGTCGGCAGCGGTAAGTCTCCGGGACATGATGGCCAGTCCTACGAACTGTACTTGAAGCTGTCGCCCATGTTTGTACTGATGTTGACAGTGGTCTTCAACAACTGGTTCCGTCAGGGATACGTCCCCGATCGGATCTCCAGAGGTGTGATCACGCTGTTAAAGGACAAATATGGGGAGTGGGAATTAGGCAATTACAGGCTCATAACTGGTAAACACGGAATTAAAGATCTTGAAAACTACACAAATTTCTGTATAAATAATATTTTCCACTTAACTCAGTTTGACCAGTTCTTAAACACTTGAACAATTTCGAACTGTAAATCAATAAGAAACTCAATTTACCAATGGTCAATTTCTTGCATTATCAAACTACAAGTTTTCAAATTGTATATTAATTGTACATAAATGCATGTTGTTTTATTGAAATCTCATAATCGATGTTTCTTATTCAACTGCCTTGTGATTGATTCGTTTTTGAATGTCTATTATATATTCTTGTGGATTAATATGGTGAACATGCCCATAAACTAACCATCTTAATATAAAAACCTTCTGATAACAAATTCAAACTCATAGCAATCCCAACAAGATCATTGGTGGCTCCCTCAAAATAACGCGAATGTTTTTGTTTTTTTTATTTAATTATAGTTGAATTAAAACAGACAAAACTGTCTGCTAAACAGTTAAATTCGAAAAGGGCTAATATGACTATCCTATATTTTTCTAATATAACTTAATTTTTGAGGATATTAACGTTGGGCCTCAACGCACTAAATGTATATTACGAAGGTAGTTATAGCCTCTATGATAGGATAAACAATAATTTTAAAAAGGAAACCCTAATATTTAAATTTAGTAAGCAAGCTTGAATATTTTTTATATTATTAATTTTAGTAGGAATCTTGAAATTTTATAAACGCCACATTAAATAATAATTATTTTATCATTTTCTGTATAATTATGTACGTGTATATCGTTAATATTTTATGCTGACATTAATAATCTATCTTGTTTCCACGGAAGGAAGTTAATATCGCAGAATGTGCACCGAATTGTGCAAATGAAGTTGACTGCGTTATAGTAAAGGCAATAATGAAATGCAAGGCTTCAGGATATTGTTATCTTTTATCTGGTGTTTCAGACACATATCAGACTGGACGGAGAAGCAAACAATTCTTTCATTAAAAGGGATATAAATATGTGACCCTACCCAGTCTCAGTAGATGTGCATCTATTGTGTACGAAACATTTATATTACAATTTAAGTTGGTGTCCTGGATAAAAGCCATTAAGATAACAGTTTCTCTCATTTTGTGTGTTGTTTCAATTTCTCCCTGTATCTGTCCTGCGGGAACAGAGGAGTTAGAAAGAGAATTTCGGCTTCTTTTGAAAACTTTCATACTCTATAATGTATTTGTGAAAAGGTATCTTTTTTTTTTGTATTTTTATAAGGTAATTCTCTGATAAAAGTGAGGTTTCAGTTGATACATTGCAAAAAAAAGAAAAACTTTAACGATTTATAGAAGTAAAAATTAATGAAAAACATCAGGAGATTGAAGTGGCCAAAAGCACATCTAACATGAGATTCTGGAAAGTTACGAAAAGTATTTTTAGTGATGAATATAAAACAGAGTTACATTCTCATGCAAGGGAATATATATATATATATATATATATATATATATATATATATATATATATATATATATATATAAAGTGGGAGTGATAAACACTGCAAGATACACAGAAAAGGCGGTAAAATTTAGTGTTGCACACAAAATAGTGGTGGGTTGCATCAAAAGCGATGGTAGAAGAAAATTGGTAGCAACTGCTGGAAATCTAAAAAGTGCAGACTATATTAGTATACTACGGTCTAATCTTCTCCCAGACTATGAAAACGAAGAAATCTTTCAGCATGTCACGTGCAACAAAATGATTACTTTTGGTCGGAGAGGTTTAACTTTTGAAAAACTGGCCAGCAAAAATATCTTGATCTCAATGAACCATTGTGGTGGAAACTGAAGAAATAATTGCTTCAATGAAAACCACGCAAATCTCCAAGAGCTTTAGGATTAGTGCCAAGAAGAATTTGGGGGTGGGATTCCCAATGAATAATCAAAACTCCATACTTTGACGTTTTGTACTTTCTATAATAAGATCACTTTTTGCAAAAGAAATCCCTTTTTAATTTAATAAAAGAATTGAAAGTTGAAATTTTCGCTGGTAGCCCAGTATTTTTGCATGGCCTTTTTTCAGCATCACTATGCTCAATATGATCTATCATCAATCATAAAGCATTAAGTCCCTCAGACTTCATAAACTATACTTAGAAAAGCATACTTCTAATCACTCTTGATTTGTGGGTAAAATTAACTAAAGTAATTAATTTACCAAATTATATTAAAATTTTTGAACGCCAGTGTATACTGGTATTAAGGTATTTCTTATGTTATTCATTTATTTAGTGTGTGTGTGTGTGTGTGCGTGTGTGTGTGTGTGTGTGTGTGTGTGTGTGTGTGTGAAAACGTTACTGACTGATAAAAAGTACATTCTGGTGCAGCCTACTTGATTTACATTTAAAATTGATGATTTTTTGTCAAATCGAAATTTTTTTTGTCTTCTTCACTTAAAGAACACAATAATTGCCCTCTCATATAATCTAACATAAATATAAATTATTGTAAAATTTTTCTAACAATTATTGAATACTTGCAAGCGCACTTTGATTTTCGTTACCCCGAGTATTATTATATCTATTATAAAGTTGAAAAGGTTTTAAAATTAAGACAGGAAATAAATTTTCTAGAAGTAGACGTAGCCCTATTAATCCTATATTATAATGTAATCCACTTCGCAAATATCGGTTTTAATTATTTTGTCGGATTGGGAACATTAGTATTTAGCCATTTCCAAGATTTATTTAAAATATCAAGTTAAAATATCAGTTAAGCATAAAGATAATATTTCTTAGTTGAATAAACATTTAACTTTATGAGAAACCGATATTATTATTATTATTATTGTTGTTGTTGTTATTGCTATTTCTCCTACTCTTTCTCCTCCTCCTCCGAGTCCTTCTGCTCCTCCTCCTCCTTTGGTTTCTCGTGTTTACTCATTTCTTTCCGGGTCCAGACCAGAGACTTAAGGTCAGAAATGGCATCATGATATTTTCCACTGAGCAGTTTTGAAAATAAAATCGCACATATTTTACATAGATAAAGCCTTTTATAAGGTGCGAGCTGTACTTGTGAGAACAGTTGTTATTATTATTATTATTATTATTATTATTATTATTATTTCCTTTGATTTCTGTTGTATACACATTTCCATCCAGTTCCCAACCTGAGACCTAAGGTCAGAAATGGCTTCATCATATTTTCACTGAGTATTTTAGTTAAAAAATAGAAAAGAAGAAGTAAACTAAGGCTACACAGATTTTACAATGATAAAGCTCTTCGTAAGGTGTGAGCTGTACTTGAGAGTACAATTTTTGTATTTATTTAAGACATGAGCTACCAGGAATCCCTTCGCTGTGTCTATCGGAACATTTTCAATCAAACCGAAGAGTTCAACTACAACTAAATATGGATGTCTTCATGTGTCACATTTTTGAGAATTCCACTTCAAGATACTTGTAATTTGATAGTTTTTAAGCTCTTCAAAGATACATTACAGACTGAAGAAACTGCCATGTCAGTAAGAAAGCACATCCCGTTTTCGTGGTCTTTGATTATAATGTCCGAGCGATTAGTTTTGATTGTTCTGTGTTTACTATAAAGTCCCATAAAATTGTTACAGATCCTATCTCTGTAACTGGATTTGGATAGTGTTCATACCAGTTTCTTGCAGTTTCCTTTACGTAAAAAAGTGCAAAATTTCCAGTTCAGATATTGACCTACTCTGTTATGCCGCATTTTATATCCAGTGGGTGCTAATACCATGCAGCCTGATAGAAAATCTTGCCATCATTTCTGCATTTGTTCCATTGCTTTTGCTTTCTTTGTTAAGCTTTTTGCTGCTGTAGTCGATATATAACTTTCACTTCTTCACCCACTTAAAATTCCATTTTCATCATCTAGTTTTCTCTAGTTTCCAGGTATCGTCGAAGACCGATTTTTGTAGTTTTGTAAGACATTTCTAGTTTAACTAATCGTCTGCTTCCTTCGGATCTGGGCACATACAGACGATCAACATCAGCTTTGGGATGATGCATGCGGTAACAAGTGAGAACCTTCCTCGTTTTGGCATCTATTCGCTTAATGTCAGCTATGGTCCAGTTAAGGATGTTGAAACTCTATTGCACTACAAGGACAACCAAGTACTTTATGGCTGGTATTCTGCTGGCCAGTAGTATTAATTTTTTACCTTTTCCCTAATTTGGGTATGTTCTATTCCATCTCCTTCGCTGACACTTAGGTATTTATAGGATTCTTCCTATTTCAGTTACATAATCTTTGTGACAGAATCTAGCTGTATTGCGGATATTGGCAAGCATATTGAGGTCGAGATAGGGTCTTAATTTAGTCCCTGCCATATCTCTCCATACTTGGTATGTTCGATCCGTGATGTTCTTTTGTGGTTTTTCAAGTGCAGTGAAAAGAGCTCCCATGACTTGTGTATACGCTTCGCGATTCCATTTCGTCCGCTTTCTTATTATTAATTGATACGGCATTAAGCCACCAGGTCCAAGGTTGGAGTTACTGTCTCACTGTTGATGGAAGAGTTTGTTCCAATGACATATTGTTCGACCTCAAACTGTTTCCTCTCAGAGGTGACGCGGCCTTTGTTGACACTGGTGAAGACTTATCCGGTATGAGTTTTTGTTTGTAAACATTGTGGTTTTTGGCGTTTATCCTTAACCGACAAAAGGTAATTTATTTCAAGATACCACTTCTAGAGCTCGTTCTTCATATGAGACACGGCTATTCTACGCCGGACATCACTAGGCCATGGGGAGATATTAATATTACAAACGCTGTTAGAATTTTATGATATTGAAAAAAATCCTTCCTAATGGTACGTTAAAAATGCTTTGCTGCATATAGTCTGTAATTAAACGGAGAAGAGCAATCGATCTAGTATTTCTGGGAAATGTAATATAATTTATGTAGGCTGAAGCATCAGATAGTCTTAAATTATTGTTGTGGATTCCGCGTTGAAATCCGGTACCAATAAATAACAAACGCCAGGAATGAATATACGAAAATAATGTATTAACGTAATAATACAAACTGGTAAAGCAGGTTAGTAGTTCCAGGAATACGTGTTAGTAGCAATATATATATATATATATATATATATATATATATATATATATATATATATATATATATATATATATATATATATATATATATAGTCTTTGGTATTGAAGTATCGCTGTATGACTTCTTACTGAGTCTACGTGCTCGCTCACTGTGACTCCTACAACGCTGTTACCTCACCCCTCACTCTTCCGGTTACCTACAACCTTTTACTCTGTCACTTTGGACTCGACTCTTCAGTCTTGGTCTTGGTCTTGCTCTCTCTCTCTCTCTCTCTCTCTTCACGTAGCCGTAGTATATGTATATACTGGGTGAGTCCATTTGTATAAAAAAGGGGAGAACCCCTCAACAATTATCAAAATTAATCTCTTGTAGCAACCATTTTACAAAATTAAAACTACTACGAATGCTGATAACAAAGACATATCGACGTCTTATTTTTATCAGCATTTGTAATAGATAATGACCATGGACTGGTGCTTACACCCAAGGAGTAATGTGATTAGGCTTTAACTAACCCCCCCCCCACCAAAAAAGAGGAAAGAGTAGGTTTGATAGGGACATAAATGAATGTAACACCTTCATGTAAGTTCTTCCATGAGTACTTATCGAATAGCTAGAACTGATTGCTAAGAAATAAAGACAGAAATGATTATGGGTAGAGAAAGTCGAAACATGGAAGAGAAAAGCCTTGCACAGAGTATTCGCAGGAAACTCAAGAAATGGCAGATCCAGAATCATAGAGGTGGTTTAGGAACTGGTTCTTGAAGAAGGAAACGGAAAGGAAGACGTGTGTAACGCAAGAGTAGGTTTAACAAAAATCCATCAAGTACACTATTGATAAAACAGCTGATTTACATTTGCAAAGGCTGTGTAGGAAAGCTATTAAGTGTGTAAAACATGGTAACTGCCAACACTCAGCTGGCATAAAAGGAGTACAGATGATGCCATGGCAAATTGGCATGACTCGAGTGCGTAGAGAAATTGTATATCCATTTATCATCTTTAGTAGTTGGGAATGAGTAAGTGAAGTTGAAGTCGTAGAGTTGTTGATTGACAAGTACTTAGAATGAATTACCCTGATATCACACTTGTGTACAAGAGCAGCTATAATGGATCTTGATTAACGTTGCAATACCTTGGGATAAGAAAATCGTTTAGGAATAGCAAGCGAAAATACAGAAGAACTAAGACCTGGCATGGCAAATCGAAGAAATATACCAATCAGCAGCTTAGGGCTCAAGTTGCTTCTTTTGTAGTTGGTACACTCTCGACTATTTCCAAAAAGCTTCCTGTCTCCCATGACCTGACATCACTGGGAATGCACAGCTGGCGGCGCTGCTGGGAACAGCTCATATGCTTAGGAAAGTGTTGTACCTCCGAATGAGAGATGATATAAACTGCGTCTAGAGATTATATGCAAAAGAGGTATTGTCAAATATTTTATGTAAAATTCATAGATATGTGTTATCCAATGAAATAATTTGTACTATTATGTATAGCGAGTAAGCATGAAAGCAATTAAGTCCCAATTTTCAATTTCAGATTGATATTTAATATTTTTTTCAGTAATTATAGTAATTTTCAGTGTCAAGAGATTATTTGCAAGAACTAGAATTTAGTATTATGGCTCGTAAAAAAGAACTAACAATGAATGAAAAGAAGTATATAATCAAAGAAATTAGCAAAGGAAAGTCTTCGCTTCAAATTTCTAAGGATTTGAAAAGGGATCATCGAACAATCAAGAAAATATGTCAAATGGGAATTCAACCAGGGAAAAAAGTCTCAGGCTGAATTCAGGAATTTAACAAAGCGAGATCTAAGAAACCCAAATGCGTCAAGTGCGTTCATATTTGAGGCCGCTGGAGCTCCTATGGTGTCAAACGAAACAAGGTGTAAAGCATTAAGGAAGTTTTCTGATGTAAAAAATTAAATAAAGAAACCCATTTTAACAAAAAAACATAAGGAAAGACGATTGCAGTGGGCAAAAAAATACATGAAAACTGATATCAGTAAAGTGCTTTTTACAGACGAATCAAGGATCACCCTCGATGGGCCCGATGGATGGGCTCGAGGATGGGTTTGCAAGCAACATGACTCAAGAAATTTTTTTAAACGCCAACAAGGCGGCGGTGGGATCATGATATATGCTGGGATTATTGGTAATTTACTCGTGGGTTCATTTAAACTGAAAGACGGGGTTAAAATGAATTCCAAAAGTTACTGTGGTTTTCTAGAGCAATATTTCTTTGAATGGCTTGATAACCAGTCTTTAGCCAAGCGTAGATCTATGATCTTTATGCAAGACAATGCACCAAGTCATGCATCAAAGTTTACTAAATCCTGGTTGTAAGAAAAGGGATTTGTTGAAGATTCTCTTATGGACTGGCCTTCAAATAGTTGTGACTTGAATCCCATTGAGAACCTGTGGAGCATCCTCAAGAGAGATATTCTAATGGAAGGCAATTCAACAGCAAGTGTGACCTCTGGGAGGCAGTTAAAGTTGCTGTAAACAACTTACCAGTCGCTAAAATTGCAAATCTAACATCAGATGTTGACAATAGGCTGCTAAGAGTTATTGAAAAGAAAGGAGCATTTGTGCAATAAATTTTAAGAGATTCTTATTATTTTTTGTTAATATATCTTTTATTTTTAAAACAAAATTTTTTTAAATGTTTTTCCTTTAAGAAATTGACGAATTTGTTCTAAAATCTTTTCATATTATTTTTTTACATTAGTTTTACAAGGTATAATAATGTAAAAGTATCAAAATAAATAGTTGCAAATAAACTACTGACAGTCAAATTAGTCTGTTTTGTTAACTTAGTAAAAGTTTTTCCAACCAAAAACAATAGTTTTCTCTATCACTATATATCTGAGTTAATAATATTGAGTAGAATCAAAACAACATCATAATAGGACTTTTAACATTAAAGACGCAACTCTTTATACCAATTCATAACTTGCATATAATCTCTAGACGCAGTTTATGATCATTATCTCCCAGCCGAAACATGTCACATGTAAATCAGCGAGGATATCAAATAATAATAATAATAACATTTTACCATGTCTACCAGGACGTGCGCGGTCATAGGTCTTAATATTCTGTCTTTGGTTGCTCTAAGTAACATTTTATCTTTTACATTTACTAATTAATGTTTTACTTAAAACGTTTTCGTTGATCACGTGTTCTACTGATTCCCTTCTATCGGTGAGAAAATGATTCAGTATTTACTGCCATATAGGAGAATGTATAAAGCATAGCAAGTAAGCACTTTTTCTTTGTTTCTAGGAACAGTTTCCCATCTTTTATGCTTCGTTAAATCAACTTTTCTGTTACTATGCGTATTCGGATTTCTGTATCACACATTGTGTCGTATCTGCCTTCAGTACCAAACTAGTTAAAGTCCTGTCTCTGTTTTGGTTTTTTATGTCCACAATATGTTGCTCACACTTTGGACTGTCTCTTCAACTGATTAAAAGCATTCTGTTTCCTTACATTTAATAGTCCTTTCTCGTTGATTTTATTTACTAACTCATCTAAGAGTTATTTCAGTTTTCTTTCTGGATCTGAAATCAACAAAGCGTTATATGGTGTTGTTAATATAATGTCCGCCAATAAAAAAATCCCAGTAGTTCTAGTGATCGTCTCACTGTATCGGTTAAATAAATCCGTTGAGAAAATACATCCTTGTCTTCTTTCTATTTTTGTGCATTCATTGAATTTATTCCTTATTCCTTACCCACAGGTAAGTTGTTTACGGATTACTCGAATATCTTTCCTGCATACATCAAGCTGTAGCGGACCCCCTGAGCGCCCCCGTATCGCAAAAAGGTGATGAGGTCACAAGAGGCCCGCTAACATTTCGAAGACGTTAAATCTGACAAGGTGAAACAACATAGACGACAGAACGAGAATATATGCTAATTTATTCTAGAAAGAAATAAAGGTGGTCGGAAAGGTAGAGAGGTTGACGTTGCAGGTGGTCGTTGCAGATGATCGCTGCTGGTCGCTGCTGATGTTCGCTGCTGGTCGTCGTAGTTGATGCCGATGCTTGTCGTTGCAGATGATCGCTGCTGGTCGCTGCAGATGATCGCTGCAGATGATCGCTGCTGGTCGTCGTAGTTGATGTCGATGCTTGTCGTTGCAGATGATCGCTGCTGGTCGCTGCAGATGATCGCTGCTGGTCGTCGTAGGGATGTCAACTTGACCCTGAATTCGGCGAGAAGTCACTGTATTGTGGTAAGGGAGACTAGCAAGAGAATTGGTAAGCTAACACAGTAAAGGCTATCTAAAAAAAATGAGTCGAGCTTAGCTAAAAGGAAACCAAGGCCTAAAAATGCTTAGAAGTATATTACGACTAGTTTCGTAATACAACTAAACTGAAAAGGTAATTTGCTAGTCTCTACCACGTAATTAACAGCGTGTAGGGAGCACAACCGAAAGGTCAAGGTCGAAATGACCTGTTCTCTTCCGGTTTAAGGAGCGGCCAAATGCGGCCGCGATAAAGCTTTTCTCGTAATTCAGATCAAACGCTTTTGTGTAATCTATGAAACAGGTATAGATCTTACTGCATTTGCATTGTTCACTCATAACATTCCGATCATGAAATAGCATTTATAGTTACAGCAGCTTGAAGAAAGTTACACTATTCTTGCTCTACTCCCGGTATAATTCTACTACGAGCTCTATTTATAAGTATTTTCATAATTATTTACGTGGCTCATCAAGCTAATTGCCTGATGAAATCCGTATCATTTTCACCTGGGTTCTTTGGAATCGCTATGTATATATATCTACTGAGTAAGGTTTTCTGATATTTTGCTGTTGTCATATATTTTAGTTGTCATTTTTGTAATGTTATTAATCCTAAAACCTTCTAAGGCTGAGTGTATCTCCATTACAATCATATCTGCTCTTGATGTTTTGTTTGTCTTCATCTTGGCTCGAGTTGGTGTAATGGTTAGCGATCTTGTCTCGCTAGAACAATTACGACTGAGTAGTGAGTTCGATTCTCACTGGGTGCTCCGTACATTCGGCCTTGTGCCACATCTGAGCTACGCTTGGAAAATCACTAGAGTCAGTCAGTCAGTCGTTCACCTCCTGACCGACTGTTCGGTTGAACTCTCTGCCTTCGGGCGGGGAGGAACCCGAAGGAGGCTACGCCGAAGGGCGGATTCTTTTTCGGGGAGGTAAACCGACCCTGAACCCGTTTATACGGGTTCAATGGGCACATTTTTGGCCAAGCCCACGGGCTCGTTAAACCGGCCTTGTGCCATATGATGCCCAGGTGGGGGGGGTGACTAAATATAGTCTTCATCTTGGCTAGTGACAATCTAATCTTAGATTTCAATACGAAGGTGTTTCATTTTTCTTAATGTTTTATTAATACTTCTATATTGTTGTCATGGAAGAGTTCTCCGATGAATTTGTTCCATCTTTGAAGTATCTTTTAATTTTCTATTATGAGTGTTTTATTTATTTTTTTAATTTCATGCATCCTGTCCTGTTATTAGTTTTATTTTTACGCATATATAACCCTAAGCCTAACCCTAACTCTAAGCCTAACCCTAACCTGCTATGTTTTGTATTTTTGTATCTTTTCACATTTTTCGCTAAACCATTCATCATTTGCTTGCTTGCTAGACTTAATTTCTTATCCTATACTCAGTGCGATTCATTGGTGCGATCTGCTGTCGTTATTTCATGAACTCGAGGAGTTCATTTGCCATCCACATTTCTCTTCCCATGAGGTAAGCTCTTTTGCCATTGTCACAAATTCTACACTTAAGGTTCCATATGTGTGTGAGTGTGTGTTTGTTGCAGATTGAGTATCTCTAGCGTTTATTGCATTCTAGGTTAGGCGTTAATAATAATAATAATATTGTTATTAAAGACCACAAACAAAAACGGTGCCTCCTTGATGATATGGCAGTCCCTGCAGACTGCAATGTATCTTTGAAGATATTCAAAAAGCTGTCAAAATACAAGGACCTTGAAATAGAAATCTCGAAAATGTGGCATATGGGAACATCAACAATCCCTGTTGTAGTTGCAGCCCTAGGTCTGGTTGGAAAAGATTGCAGTAGACTTATTGAAGGGATTCCTGGAAGTCCATGCCTCAAAGAGATACAAAAAATTGTTCTGACAAGTACAGCTCACATTTTACGAAGGGCTTTATCTATGTAATTTTTTTTTTGTCAGTGGAAAGTGACATGATGCCATTTCTAACCTTAGGTCCCTGGGCGGGACCCGGAAAGAAATGTGTAAACGCCAGAAATCAAAGAAAATAATAATAATAATAATAATAATAACAACAACAACAACAGCAACAACAATAATAATAATAATATTTATAAAAACGAGAGCTTAAATTAAACCCATTATTAGTGAATTATCACAAATGGTTTTTAAATACTTCTTAAGAAAGAGTTGGTAAATAAGAATTCAGATAGAAAAGCAAGAAGAAATTACTGTTTGAAGATAACAATGAGAAAAATATAGATGATCTAAGAAGATTGGGTGTTATTTGATTTTCAGTAAAGCAAGATTTTTTTTTAATAAATAGCATAAACAGAAATATTCTAAAAATTCTTCTTTTCGAGGAAATACTAAATATAACTTCCTTGAAATTTCCATTCTGCTGAGAGATCCACCCAAGTTATTTTAAGTGTTTTGTTATAAACTTAATTGCATCAGAAAGATACAAAAGAAAGGGGGTGGTTATAAATAAATAAATAGAGTCAGTTCTCGCGAGAGATCAAAAATTGAAAAATATAAAAGTGAAAGTCGGCATTTTTTGTAGATCTTTCAGATCTACAAAACCATACATTGAAAGATTGAAAAATATAAACCCGTAAAAAGTTAACACTAATTGCCATTTTAATAATTGCGACAAAGCTTTCATTAAAGTTATTAGACTTTTAAATAAATTTATGTTCCTTAACCCATTTCAGTGTTATTTCGGTAAATGTGATCCAAAGAATTATAAAAACTCAATAATCTCAATAATATAACAATAGGTTGGCGAAATAATGTATTTGAGTTCTGAAGCAAACATAAAATCACGTATTTTTATTTTTTATGTTAATTTTATTGAACGTCGTATTTACCGTTTTCTACTCATTCTTTTACATCTTTTGCGCAACTCAAGAACGTTTTATCATTTGAGCAAAAATTTCAGATTATTTTCATTAAGATAATCCTGTAAAACCAAGAATTTGGTAGGTGCCGTCGTCTCTCTCTGTCTTTTTTACAAATACTTTCATGGCAATTGCTCCGATGAGCTGCATTCGCTGGTACCCAGACTTCATGAATTCAAGCGCCCTACAAGGCTGGCATCCCGCTCTCATCCTCTCAATGTCGAAACTACTAAATGTAGCCGTCTCCTCTACTCCAATAGATTCATGTCTCGCACCTCTCGCCTGTGAAACTCCCTTCCCTATTCCAGTTTCCCTGAGAGCTATAATCTCCAACTATTCAAATGTAATGTCAATCGACATCTCCAGTTGCCTTGATCTATCCACTATCCTTCTCCTAATCCTTTCTTCTATCACTCCTATCTGATCTTGCTCCAAATCTTCAGTAACACCTTGCGTCCTAGTGGCTTCCCGCTTTGCTTCGGGTGAAAAGCTTAAAAAAATGGTCGAATGTACAATATCTGATAAATACGACAGATAAGTGAAGACTTCTCAACCAAATTGTAATGATGTTTGCCTGTTTACCAAAAACAGTGCAGTATAGAGTTATCCAGGGTTAGTGAGGGATTATTACGGACTTTCTCTTAACTAATTTTGGAGGTTTCGTTCTGCTTTCAGTTGCTTCAACTAGGATAACTACTTATTCAACTCAGTCGTTCTCCAAAAAAAGTAGAACATTCCCTGTAAAATGTCACCATATACACAGCATTACTTTTATACCTGCCTGTAACGGCATTCACCCGAGGTGGGTTGAGCCGGCTCTAATATTGGAGTTTCATGGGAATTTGGAATTCACAAGCGGTCCCCATCCCGCATGTATAGCACATGAGATTTGATTATAGTGGTGAAGGTTTCGTGCAGGACCATTCACACTTTTTGAAGGGCCGATTACAGAGACCTGGTGCACTACGTGCCACAAGGTCCCCAAACGACCCTTGAATTCAGAGTTTTCCTTCTCCTAGACCATTTGCCATCCAAGGCTATAGAACCCAGTTTGTCCTGCTATTTACCCATAGCTGAAGAATAGGATTCACACCTTTCCCAAGGGTATTAGCACGTAAGTGAATGTAATGGAATCGACTGGAATTCGAACTCGGCTCTCTGATTCCTCAATCCAAGCCGCTATCCATGTGGACATGAAAGCGAGACTAACTTTAGCTCTCGACCTAAGAGGGTTCGTTTGTGTCTGGCGTGCAGGGCAGTAATTAATCCGAAGAGAAACACCGCCATTACGGTGAGTCGGACTTATGGAAAACGCGATCTCGGAGCTGCGAAGATTGGCGAGACGTGAACTGGGCCGGAAGTAGATGGGTCGGCGTTCGCTGCAACGTCAGGTGACAACGAGAGACCACTCGGGAGTTTTTTGTGTGTAGCGAACTACGAGGCGGTGTTTGAATAATTGAGTGGAAAGATCAGTGGAATTTTGTAGTTAAACTGTCGTGAAGCTAAGGAGTTTTGTTCCTTCCCGAAGTAGGCGGTGCCAGGCCAACCTGTTCCCTTCATATTGTTTGGACCTAATTTTATCTACAATCCATTACTCCACCGTGCCTCCTTTGGACGAAGAAGGTTAATAGTGATTCATTTCACTTGCTTTCTCTTATGTTCTACGTTGTTGTAAAATATCCACTCTCCTAATTAGTTTCACAAATGGAACATTTAAATATTGTCCCGCATAAATTATGAGGATATCACACGTCAAAGTGACTAATATAACCAAGCTTTTGCAAATTATTTTCAGCGCCAGATTTGTTTGTTTCTACTATATTGGTTATGTCCTATTTTGTATAATGTTGATTATTCTCAGGTAATATCTTGGTTAGATCACATTCAATCACAGCTGATCTACCAGATCGTATAACTTTGACACTTTCATATTTCACATTTTTTAAGTTTTCTGGAAAACTTCAGGCATTTTCCAAGTTTTTCACTCCCTTCAACTTTAATCTGTAGTCTACTAGAAGAGTAAATTCCTTAAACTGACATTATTTTCCGTCTTGTTTACAATAATTAGATTAGGTCTAGATTATATTATCCGTCTGAATCTCAAATTCTCATATAATCTTATATAATTTCATAAAACATATTCTAGATTATGTGTATACTATAGGATTACACATTCAAATCATGTAAACTCTTTTATGTGTATCGTTCCTCCGACGTAGTTATATCTTTTTTTGTATTCTTTTTCAATGATTGCATTGTCTTATATGATTGAAAATTTAATCTTGTTATCAGAATTTACATTTATTATTTTGCTGTTATTTCTATCTTGATTTTAATATAATTGTAATTTTTATAGAATTGCTGTGTTCCGCCATTCAGTTTTTCTTTACAGATGTTATATTGTTTCATTGGCAATACCTTGTATCTTTTCCTAGAAATGTTTGTGTGGATGTTTTTCTTCTCAGTTTTTGCTTCTCATTCTGCGATTTATGATCTTGTGTACAAGGCTTTATGCACTGATATCTAATGGCCGTTTTTGTGAACAAAATTTATTAGTTCTTCTCTTGTTAAGTATCGGATGAGTCCTGAATATCTCAAAATAGATACTGTCCAGATATTTATCTTTTTTTTTTTAATTTTCTCCTATTGAGTTTAATATTTGTATTGTTCTTTTGAATTATGTTTCTTTCATATCATTTGCGAGTTAATGTTTTCTTTCTCCCTATAGTTAATAATGGCAAACAGTTATCTCAGTTTGTACTGACGTCTTGCGAGATCGACACCTTTGTTTCTAGCTCTTATTTTATGGCTTTCATTTTAGAACCTTTCATTTAATTTTGATTTCGAATAATTACTCCAGAAGGCTTGTGAAAGAAAATATTAATCCATGTTTTTTTCTTTTTCTTTTGCAGGAAACGTTTGGTTGTATGAGATGCCTCTCACAGAATGAAATTGGAAACTGCCTTCCATCATCACAAAATATTTACACATTACACACTACATATTTACATCCATACACGCATGTAAACATAATTTTGTATATTTAGATAGCAATCTTTCTAATGTAAACCAATGAGAGCTCATATTTAATTGGAGAAATTCTCTAATTCGATAATAAACGACACAACTATTGGAGTGAGAACAAAATAAGTGAAAATAAGAAAAGACTTTTATGAACCATTCTTATACACACACAAACCCAGTATTATCTGTGCAAATATTTGTTTGCATGCATCTAAAGTTATTAGAATGCTTAAATCTATAGGTGTGTGTATATGGGATAAGATAATGTTAAAAAACGCATATACTCACGCAAAATATTAATAGATGCATATACATGTGAGCATATGTATATATAGTATATATATATATATATATATATATATATATATATATATATATATAATACTAAATGTTAGTTATGGTTATAGCAACAATGTTTTAAAATGTCTAAAATAACAATGTTTTTAAAATTATAATTATTTAAAAAATTATAATTATATAAATTAAAGTTACCCTCCTTCGATCAAAACATGAAAAAGCATCATATATTTAACAGTTAATTTTTAAATTAATTATAACGAGCGCGTTCATTCACGTTTAATATATATATATATATATATATATATATATATATATATATATATATATGAGCGTACATACATAAATATATAAAAAATTATTTAAAGCTGATTCTAAAGACAATATTTTGTTAAGATTCTAATATTGTATATAAACGTATGACATTGATTTTTCTTTATGAAAATAAATTTTTACATGAGTACACAAAATCCTTCATATAAAAATATAAATATATACCAAAAATTCACCTAAACATATAAGTATGCATATAGTAATAATGAGTTTGGATGTTGAAAAGTTCTCTGTCAGACCTTCTTCCTTATATTTAATTAAATGACAAAATATCAGTTTTTCTTTGGCCAGGATTAGTTGGTTGGGTCAAGAACTTATCAGTATACCTCACATATACATAAAAACTTTGCATGTATATCTTAGTTTAACTTAAGTTAAGACCAAGCAAAAAGACGCCGTGACAAAAAGATGTTTTTTTCTTGACGCTGTTATTATCGTATACTCCCTCATGTAATTTGTATTTTTTTTAAAAAGGTATTTTAGAAATTAAATAAAACTACAGTGTAACCCGGATATAAGAGTGTTGTCGGGACCGGAGAAGAAGTCTCTTATATCCGGATTTCTCTTATATCCGGGTTTCTCTTATATCCGGGTCTCTTATATCCGGGTTACACTATATAACATATTTAAACGGAATTTATACATTCTTCTTTGAGAATTAACAGCAAAATGTTAAACATTATTTATTTAGTTGTTTATTTATAAGAAAAAGCAAGAACAATATGAATGTTTTATAAGTACACAATAATGAACTATAATATCAATAAATTATTTATTTACAAAGTTATAGAAATATTCTTATAGTTCACGATCAGAATAAATTTAAAATAACAACATTGTAAACAATAATACAAATATTTATTACTTATCATATTATAAAAATAAATATAAAAATTCATAAAATTATAAAAATTTCTGTGAACTATAAAACAAAATTTTTTAAAAAAGTGATTGTAATTATAAATTAAAAAAAAATGCATTTTATCTGAAATTACTTGCATTTGCTCTCATTTCCCTAAACCGAAACGGCTATAAAAATGGGTACAAAATGTATTAATTCAATCTCGGTTTTATTAAAATTCTAAATATAACTTTTTAAAATAATAATACTTACCGAGTGAGTATTCGGTAAGCGCTGTCAAGATAAAAACGTCCTTTTAATGTTTTTTGGGGCATGGTCTTAGGTTAAACTTTGCCGAACTTTATATATATATATATATATATATATATATATATATATATATATATATATATATATATATATATATATATATATTATATATATATATATATATATATATATATATATATATATATATGCATTTATGTATGTATATATATGAATTTTACACACAATCACACACAAATATATATATATATATGCGACGTTTGAATGTGTGTGTGTGTCTTTAGAAAGTTGTGTATGTAAATATGTACATTTATATGTGAAATAACTTATGACACAGAATCGTTATATTTTATATCAACTGGAGGAAGCATATTTTATTACTGCGTCTTCATCCGACTCGCAGATCAAGGCTTTAATATTGTTTTAAATGTGTCTTGTGATAATATATTTGAGTCAAAGAATAACTCCTATGGCAGCAACTGTGTCTGGAGCCAGGTATTAGTCATGGATGGTTAAAAATGCCACATTTTATCTCGATAATACAGAAACCATAGTTTTATATGTAATTTGATTTATATATATATATATATATATATATATATATATATATATATATATATATATATATATATATATATATCAAAATCCGTGTTTCTCTGAAGCCGCAAAAATAAAAACAAAACCATTTGCTTACAAAAAGCGTGTCATGAACCTGGATGTGTTCCCCACAACTGGTCTTGTCTAAGTGTTCGTAACATAGACGACACACAAGCACACATATATATATATATATATATATATATATATATATATATATATATATATATATATATATATATATATATATATATATATATGTCTGTGTGTCTATGTATGACTGTATGTATTTGTGCGTGTATGTGTTTGTGCATGTATGTGTGTGTGTGTGTGTGTGTGTTAGATGTGCACATGTGTGTTTATTATAATTTCGAATGATTAGTACAGATTATGTAGTAAAAATATTTTGTTTCCAGATGTATAAAAATGATTAACTTCTAAGCTGCAGTGGGTTTATGTTTATCTATATTACTGTATTGTATAAAATCTCACACAACATCGTTTCTAATATAGACACTTAACAATATATTTGTAACTTCTCGGTTGAGCCGCATACATCAAGGAAATATACGGACTGTTCTCTTTTGGCATAATAGTGAGGTTTTCTTCTGATAAAGAGATTCACGAATCCAAAGCGAAGCACTGTGCAATAAGAGACTGAGAGAGAGAGAGAGAGAGAGAGAGAAAGAAAGAGAGAGACATAGAGCGAAATAACATGAAAGTTTGTAGTTTATGGCCTTAAATCTTAATGTACATGCAGAAAGAAAAAAATATTTTTTAAAATATTTAGGATTTTAGTTTCTTTACATTGTTAGATTTATCAAATTTGTCTAAAGAATAGCATTGACTTAACATAGTAAATGTAAAAATACAAAAAAAAACCCCAAAAAAACAAAAAACAAACAAACCGGAAACGGAAGAATAATATAATTAGGGAAATGTACCCAAAACGAAAACAATTGCTTTTTTCACGCCCCTATTTATCCGAACGTGTCAAAGTGTACATATTTAAAATGTTTCACTTTCAAAATCAAAATGCATTTATCAAAATGGGCATTAAAATTTAACTATCAGGCGTCACAAATATAATAAAAAAAGACATAAAAATCTACCAACCCAGCATGCATATATGCATGTATATATGTATCATGGCTTCACTTCAAAGACTGAAACGGGCATTCTACATCTGTTGTAAGCTATGCTGGGGCTATGCGGTGCAGGCTATCTTACAACGGCTGCAGGGGAAAATCTGTCAACTGGAGAAAGCTCTCAACTTGCGGTGCTGTCTCTTTTCTACACTTTTATTAATACTCGGTCGTTTTACTTTAAATAGGGTGATTGCCTGTTAAACCTTTTGTCGCCATCCCTCTCTGTTGACAGCCTCTGTTGCCAACTGACGGGTGTTGATTCTACAGCAGATAAGGGTCTTTTTTTTTCTTTTTCTTTTGTAAAAAAAAAGAGTCTTTGAATCAATTCAGTGCCTCTTTCTCTACTGTTTAGTTGTCATGTGCCCTATCTATCGCAGATAAGTCATTTGAGGCATATTTCGTGGCCCAGGTTGATTTGAGTATCTCGATATTAGTGATAAATATTTTCCAATGTAAATTGTGTATGATGCTAAGGCTACGCAAATAGAAACGTACAAGTAGGCAGAGATGCCGATATATAAAATAATGGGTAGCACTGTTGGTTTTAAAGATTCTTGTTTTTTTTTTCTTTATTGAATTTCTTATTTCTTAATAAGTCTCTGTTGTCTATTAAAAGTTTGATTTTCCATTGTTTATTTCTCTCCAGTCTGATAAAGGAGAATATGATGCAGCCTAGGTAGGTGAGAATCAGCTTTTTCCCGCCGATGTAGACAGAAAGCGACTGATACTTCTTTTTAGATACAGGTTGATGGAGGCTTACTCATATACCGAGGGTTTTCTGTGGCCTTTCAAAACAGCAAGTTGCCTGAATGAGCGATTAGATCCATGTCATCTGATAACAGTAGCTCTCTAACCAGCTGAACTATGATTTTCGTGTGGGTTAATAACTGCTTCAGATTGAACAGGTTGCTGATTTTGTGTATGTGAATGTACATGTAGCCATCCGTTTCTTCTGTAGCATTTTTCAATATATAAATAACTCATTGCAAACAGTATGATAACCAACACTTTGCTTGACGCTGTTTGCGACAGAGACAAATTTCTAGTAGTCGATGCCATACCTAACTTGACCAAGCTGTGCCTCGTGGATATGGACAACCATATTGATGGGCGAGCCAAGTGTTCCAACATTATTCCAAAGCTCGACATGCTTCCAATGTTGAATGTCTTTTAGGTCAACAAAAGGACATCAGACATTTTATTAAAATATTGTGCTCCCTATTTTTTCTTAGACTTGTCTTAAGACCAAGAACATTTCGGTTGTGCCTCGATTAGCTCAAAATCACATTGGTTATCAGGGTTCGATAAATCAGTGGTACACTTGTGAAGGTTTTACGGGCAATCGAAAGCAGTGATACCATGATAGTTTGAGCAGTGTTAATTTACTATTTTTCTTGTCAACGGCTAGGATGATTAAATATCTGATTTCCTGCTTCTCATGTTCCCAGAAGCAGACGAGGAGTTCAGAAGACGTATAAAAAAGGGGCCACCATTTTCCCAAATATCTGGGGCGATACTGTCAACACCTACCGCTGAACCATATTTCAGCTGTTCAAATAGAATTGATGAAAGAGCCGATCAATTATATATATATATATATATATATATATATATATATATATATATATATATATATATATATATATATGTGTGTGTGTGTCAAATCAAGAATCAAACAATTAATTAATAAAATATAATTCGCTGAGGTCAATATTTTGAGTGGTCTATAGAATGGCATTATATCCGTTATATGCTTATTTCTATTTGGAAAATTACGTTTACTTTACATTTTTATACATTTTACTCCTTGATTGAAGTAAATTTAAGATATACTGACGTCTTTTTACTGTATTTTATTTTTCTTACATGTATATTCTAATATCCATTGTATTCTACATTTGATAATAGAACATAAATCAGCGTAAAATATCTCACTTTAAAAATGTATGCGCAAAAGGCTCAAGATTTGTAAAATTATCCCCTTATAATTATAAGCTAAAGCAATAAATTGTTATTCGTCCTTATAAATACACACAAATACACACAAACACACACACACACACACACACACACACACACACACACACACACACATATATATATATATATATATATATATATATATAAATAATGGAGCGCACTATTTATATATCTAAAAAAGTTAAACTGCATTTATATGGAAACCTATGGCCTTGGATAACGATAATTTTTTACCTTTTGTAAAAAAAAAACAATGTATTAATATTTAGTTAATTATGAAAGTCAAAAGTTTTACCGTGTTTATTAATCATTTAGCATATTTGATTTTCTATATTTCAACTTATAACCTTTTCTTATCGTATCCTGTTTTATATTTGTAAGAGAGGCTAACATCGATTAAGAAAATTGATTTTTGTATTCGTTGCTTATCTAATTTAGATCTTTGGGAAGTTCTTCGCTGCAGTTTTCGCCTTTAAAAAAATTATCATATTTTTTCTTTTTAAATTGGAATGTTGTAAGCATAGAAAAAGATTGGTTGACTTGATATAAATAAGAAAAACAATGAAAAAAAAAAAACTCGAAACGAGCAGACGTGACAGTAATCGTTTGTAAGTGGTGATCCTGCGTTTATGTGAGAGTGCGCATGCGTGAGGTATACTTCATTGCACTCATAATTTGTTAAGGTATTTTTATTTTTTTACAGTGATTCAGACAAGTGGTATACTGTAAAAAATCAAGGTACAAATTGAAAAAAAAATAATTAATTTTTTTTATTATACTTAAAATGTCAAAAATACTTCAAATGATTATAAAAGAAAAATCAAAATCCATAAAAGATGACTGCTAAATACCACGAACTATAAAATGTTTTCTAATTTTATTTTTTAACATTAAAGTTCTTTTATACGATTGGCCTGAAATATAACTACGAAAATTGTCACTTCACTAATATCAACATATTTATAGTCCCATGTAAAATAGCACATACATATTTACGAAGGAATTATACTTTTATTCTTGTTAAGAATTCACTGGAAAAGTAACATTTATTCACAAAATATTCGACCTAAAGATTATATAACTAGTGCAGAAAAATAACCATTCGAATAAAATGTTGCTGGGTAACTCTTCTGTTAAAAGATAAGAAAACAATAATTCTTGTCGATAATGAAGAGTTATAGTCTAAGTGAGTGAATGACATCTTCACTGTTCTGGATAATATCATCTGTCTCTAATGTTGAATTGCAATTCCGACATATGTAATCTCACAAAATATATAAATAATATATATATTCCTTTATTATAATTTTATCATATAGACAAAACCATTTTACTCACTACAAAAATGCAACTTGGTTTCAGTGCATTTCAACTGCACTTCGACGGGTGAGAATCGAAAATGTTTATGAACAATCCTGCTTGTAGGCCAGCCGTGTGTGAAACGTCACTTCCTTTTTGCCATTTGGTTGAGGAAAAAAATATAAGGTGACGGAGTGAAACAATGATGTTTGTTGATAGCAGTTTGGTGATGAATGGATTGGGTGTTTAATGGTGACTGGTCTGTGGAGATTTTTCTCAAACAAATGGAAAAAAAGGAAGTGACGTTTCACATACGGCTTGCCTACAACCAAGATTGTTCATAACCATTTTCGATTCTCACCCGTCGAAGTGCAATTGAAATGCATGGAAACCAAGTTGCATCTTTGTAGTGAGTAAAATGGTTTTGTCTACACGATAAAATTATAATAAATAAATAATTATCGCTCTACTATCGGTATCGAGCCCTCTTTTGGATTAATGCTGTGAATGTTGGAATTTATATATTACTTTCGTTCTCATCGCATCGGATAAATATATATATATATATATATATATATGTGTGTGTGTGTGTGTGTGTGTGTGTGTACTCGTGCGTATGTGTGCGTGGTAACTTCCATTTCAATCTACAGGTAAATTGAATAAAGTCGTATACTAGAGTGAAAGATTTTAAACCACATAATGATATAACATCCGATTTCATATGCATTTCTAACAAACTCATTTTATCAAAATATAATGGGGAGAAAAATCAATAATTTATTATATACTTAGGCTTAGGTACGGATGCGACATTCTCTATAACTTTACTCTGGACTGTAAACATTACATGTACTTAATCATCATTGAAATATCTCAAAATTATAGTAGATTTAACGTGTTTAATCTAGAATTATCATTTTAATCATTGTTAAATGGTACCAAATACCATCGAAATAAATTTACATATTCTCTCTTTTAACATAAATTAGAGGATATTTGCGAGCTACAGTCAATTTTTAACTCTGATGAATATAATATCTTTTCCTTCTCACAAGGCCTTTACCTGTTCAATTTTCCGACTTTTTCAAAGTGTTAATTGAGGTAATCAACATTGAGCCATTCGCAAAGCGACTAATGAGAAAGAAACTCATATGCTATGATTTTGTTTTATTAAACATTGTGAAATTATTTTTTCATGCAATGACATTTTTCGGGTTATTGACCTTATTTTAAACTTCATTACAATGTTTCAGTTAAATAATTATCTAATCCTTGTTTTAATCAGAAAAGATATTGATTGAAGCTTTGCAATTGTAAGTATTTATTTCAATTTAAAAATAGGAACATGTATATATTTTATTTGTTTTCTTGGCAAACTATATAAGTAGCTATATTTCTATAGCACATGTTTCTAAACCTATTTCGAAAGCCACTGAGAATGAATTCGGTCAGTCCGGAAATGCGACCTTGTGCCAAAGTTAGTTTTGTCCATCAAATATCTACAGCCACTTATCGAGAAACATTTCTTTTTTTACTTTTTAAATGCTTAAAAATAGGATTCTGTATAAATTTTCACGGCATCTCTTGACAATGATGCTATTTGGTGGTAAGTATAACTAAGCTTAACTTTTAGGTCGATTTATGTAAATATCCAATGAAACAAAAATAAGAACGAGTAAATAATTTACGGACAAGTTATGTGGAGAGAATATCAATTCGTTGAATTAATCATGATGAATGACATTCAGTAGACCATTATTTATTTATTGGAATTTCATCATTTTTTGTAAGCCTTCGTTCATAACAGAAAGAAACCAAAACAAATATCATTGTCATAGGGTATGTACCCGGATATTTGCTATTCCACTATTTCAAGTAAACACAAAATTTATAGAAACATTAAAGAAATCATATCTTTTCATATGCGGCTGAGAAAAACGGAAATGAAATTGCTGTTTATTTTTCTCTGTCTAATAAAATAGTTTAAAAAAAATCATTTTTTCTGTTATGTTTTAAATGCTTTTTAAAAAATATTTTTTCAAGTTGGTTTAAATCACTTCTTTTCCTGACATAAAAATACAAATCTTTTTCATGGAATTTTATACGTATACTTACTAAGTAAACTTTGCCTGTTTTTGTTTTCAGATTAAAAGTTTGAAAGTCTTGAAATTAACAATTAATAATTACTTATTAGTCTATAAAAGTTAATTAAATTAGTCCATGCTGACACTTGACAAAATTGGCTTTGGTTAAGAAATGACCAAAAGTTATTCATTTTATTCTTGTTACTGACAGCAATCGTTAAAAAATCAGGCGGAAAATATCATCAGAAAATATAGAAATGGAGAGAATTAAATGACGACAGAAAATACTAAAATAATGCTAAGTGTGTCTGCGAGAAATGAAATAATCCACCATTTCTACCTCACATTCGGAATAGTGAAAACTCGTTGTCTCTTTAAGATGGACTGAGAGTCTGCACCCAACTCGCTGTTAAGTCGATTTTTATTAATGTTATCAAACGCATAAAAAATAATTTTATATTTCTTTATAAAATAAAATAGACATTTTATTTATAAAGAAATATAAAATGTATAAGCAGAACATTTTCACGATTTCTCTTTTGCATGTCCCAGCTTATTTTGGTCTCAGAAACTGTTTAAGGTATGAATATCTAGTTTTTATCATCTTCAGAATGACTAAATACATTTAACTATTCTAAAAAAATCCTACTACCTTTATTTGATCAGACAAAAAAGTCTGGAAATCAAAAAGTTATTTGGAGATTCAATTCTTCCCAATAAAAAATATGAAATAGTTTTATGGAATATATTTACAGATTTGTTGTCATATTTTTCGCAAGAAATGTCAATGAGAAAAGATAAAGTAAAATCCTTTTATTTTACGGAATGTTACAAAATTACAAAATATATCTCATCGAACAAACATCATGGGATTTTAATATTAAAAAGGGAAAGAATCAATGACATGTAGATAATATAAACTCGATGCGCAAAGGCTATTTTCAAAATATTATTCGAAATATAAACTCGTAATAATTTTTGGTGTTGTGTTTTGATTTGGATTCACAGACAAAGCTTTGATCAACAAACACGATGCAAAATCCTGTGCAAAGGGGGTCCGGTAGAATTGAGGTTCCATAAACCCGAATGGACTTTAATTCTAGCGTACTTCGAAATAATATTCCACTAGAAAATAATACTTGGAGATTATCGCAAATTAGAGTGGTAAATGTTACACATTCAGGGTGCTTTAAAATCACGGTATACTGTGTAGTTGGTGAAATAAAAGACGCTATATTCAATTATAGACGCCAAGACCGGACGGTACAACTTGATCGTAAATTTGAATCCCTTGTGCAAGGAGCGAATTTATTCTGGATTTGTTTTACGTCAGAATCAATTATTGTATTGTCCTCTTGCAATGTTAGCAGAGATTCAGTAAAAATCAATGAATGCATTATCTCCCTTGAAGCAGAAGAAACCTGAGTCGCTGCCTTTATAATCTGACCAGTGAGAAAGTTTGTAGGTTTTCTACAAAGAGAGATCATAGCAGTTTGCGTAATTAAAATACATAAATAATGGCTGATCGAAACTGACTGCTTTCTCTTTTAATCTAGTCTTTGCGCGCCCCTGTTATGTATACTTACTTGTCTATGTAACAAAAGAAGCAAATATAGTGAAAAAGCGTACCGGGTATTTAGACCAACAGCGATTTTAAGGATAAAAACAAGGAAAAGTAGTCTTAAAAATGTTAAATTGTTTCTATATGAGGAATATTTAATTATACTCTCAAGATACAACAGAAAATAATTCTTCAAGGGAGATAACTAAACCAGTAAGAGAGTATATAGAGGATTAATTAAAAATGCGAGTTATGTGTGTAGGCAACAGTGATTATAAAATCATGGTTTATGGGTGCACCACCAAAAATCTAGATAACTTGACCCTGGCAGCTGGTCTCTCCCCTGACCCAACTCTAACATTTTAATGGAGGGGAAAAGAATTGTAACATTCACTACTTTCAAAACAAAATAACATTTCATCATCACCGAGCAGACTCTAAATTTTCTCCTGCCATGTTGAATGGTTGTACTCCAGACTTCAAGAGAAACTCATGTATACAATACATCGCTAAAGAATATGAATAAAATGATTGTCTGTGTAATGATCCAGAAAGTACCATTGTCCTCCTGCCATATTCTGTTTTTACAAGAGTCACTCATTCATGTCCTGTAGACCTCCTGGAGAGCATTGTCACACCTTTCAGCATACTAGGTATAGTTGCTGTAGTTCCATAGAAAGTTGTAGGTTTTTATGGGATGCACTTGTTGTTCTCATAGGTCATTGGTTACTAAAGAGTCCAGCATGCCACGCCCCTTAATCTATAACGAGGTGACATGCGGGTGGCGTAATAAATAGCGGTTCGGAATGAATGAGAAACGGGAGAGCTAAGTTAGAATTCCAGCTGTATCAATTACATTCACTTGCGCGCAAATACCCTAGAGAAATGTTAGAGGGGTTAGATCAAACCAAAAATGGAGTATTGCTGCCATATATGGCAATCCTCACCTTCCCGCTTACAACACTTTTCCAACAGAGGAAATGTTGCTAGTCTCTCCATACTCATTTTTAAAGCTTTAAAACTCTATTTACAACCTTTAAAAAACCCTTTTAATTAATCAGTCACTTGAGAAAGGGGATTAAGGCACAAAATGCGACTTATAGTAAGAAATAATAGGGCGAAATAAAAATGAATGAATTATAAATTTATTGAGAAAACTTTGATAACTGTCCTTCGATACAGTAGTGGATATACAGGGTGTTTCAAAAAATTTGATATCATTTGAGATGTAAATATCACAGAAAGTACATGATTAAGGCAAATGAAATTAAAAAGTATTAATGTTGAAGATCATAAGATTTATTCTTCCAAATCTGAATGAGAAATTCAAAAGTATGTGGATTATGTGAACGATTTCATAATGTGAAGTTTGTGGTCGTCCGGATCCTTTTGCTCTGCACAGACAGCCTTCCTCTTTGAGCTTTTTATGCCATCTCCAAATCTGCATTCCTGTTGGTGACTTTCTAGAGAACTCTCTCATAAATGCACGCTGCACAGTCTTGTTTGACTGTGTTCTAGCAAACTCCAACACACAAAACGCCTTTTCTCTTCTAGTAAATAGCATTTTTATACCTGTAAAGAAAAAGATTAAAGATTAAAGAACATAAAAATACAAATAAGAAAAACACAAAAACATAAAGACATAAAAACGTAAAACAAACATTAAACATAAAGATGCTATTAAAATTTGAAGTCATTTGAAGGAGATCTAACAAAGTTATTAGATTGCGAAATAATATCAAATTTTTTGAAACATCCTGTATATTAGACCGCAGTTATATTCAGTGAATGTGTTTCGCTTTTCATGAAATTTATTTAAATTTAAAACAATAGATCCTCAGATATAGATTATCACTTGAAGAAAATTCACATTTTTATTTATTGTATATAATTAAATTTTTCTTTACAATTATTATTTCCGAACAATGATACTCGAGCTTTATGTAAGTCAAGTCACTTTCCTCCAGCTACGATGGACTACATAGTCGTTTCTTTGGTTAAGAAATTTGCGTATATAGTAGTAAAAATATTCCATAGGTTTTTAAACATTCCGTTCACCGCTTATTTCATTTCTGGTATGTCGACGTCATGGTAGAATGGTAAGCATAAAATAACAAAATAATCGAATGATCGCTGATTCGTTTGTAATGATGTTTTTTTAAATAAAATCAATAAAGACAAATAAAACAAATTGATTAATCTAAGTATGTTTTATGCATGAAGCATAAAAAATTAATGAAAATTTAGATTTGTTAGATCTTCAGTATATAATATAAAAAATATAATATTCAAAAACTCTGAGAATGATGCCATCGTAAGTTATAAACTCCTGGTAGGACCACCTTTGGCAGCAAGATCGAAGACGAGAAACCCGAGAACCCAGACTAAGCGCAACCAACCCCAAACACCCCAAACAGTGGAACAAGTTGATGTTGGTTACAACAAATCTCAGTGGTTGAACACGCGGATGTAGAGGGCGACGCATAACGGACACGCTGCAGATGGCTGTTAGAATTTTGGGGTACGTTGCTACTAGTGAGCCAGCCAAAATAAGCCGACTCATTTTATAGTCCACCAAGAGAAAAGTTAACCAATCAGAAAACTCAAAATATTCAATCCGACGTGTATAAAGGCAGCCATTTTGTTTTTTCTCCCAAAATATCTTCACTGCCAACCTCTGATATCGAAGACTTAAAGAATTACTTAACATCTGCTACTTTCTCCGAATCTTCACTGCCAACCTCTGATATTGAACACATTACGTACTTCATTGGATTCTATATTCAAAGACTACGGCAAACATGGTTAACATTGGCACCACTCGGAATTATACCAGAGTCAGCAGCAGTTCGTTGCAGTTTCATAACTGGATGTTGCATGTCTCATTCTGTAAGTGCAGCAGAGTTGAGGCCCATCTTAAGCAAATTCACATTATCGGCACTTTCTTCTCTGAATTTCTTTCACCTTCAGCCAACACTTGCAAAGCCAAACAGCGATAGGGAATGGATAAGGGGAGCAGGTTTTGGTGAAATTGGCGAAGAATGTAGTCATCAGCACCATCATCATAAAGGAAACGATCATCAAAGAAGTAATTAACTTCTTGAATACGAGATAAAGCCAAAAACGGAGACGATTCTGAAAAAGTCAACATTGCTTGTTTGCTTTTATTAATGGCTTGCTTCCGTTTTTCCCAAGACGCTATGTAAATGTTATTTATAGGGTAGAATATGAATTTGTTTGAATAACAAAGTTAATTATAAAATCTATCAACAAAGGTATCGCATATTTTTTATAAAGACCCCCAAAATTAGACTGTTAATGAATAATGAATCAGTTATTTTTTTTAAATTTGAGTTTTTGAAAGTTGAATATACAATTATAATTAAGAACTGTTAAGTTGTAGCGTAATCAATTAAAATGGAAATATGAAGTCGTTTGCAATTAAACGAAATATCTCAGTGTTCAACAAGTTTTAAACAGCAAATATTTTCCGAAGTTATATTACAGGTGTCTCCAAGAACGTGTGTCCGAGAATCTACATTTTGATGGTTTATTAAACCAGAAGAAAACATGGCCGTAAATGAAAGAGTCAACTGGACGTGTTGAGGATAGAATAAATATATATGCAGTTTATGATAAATTTCTTGAATTTGGCATGTTTCCTATATTTACTGTCAACTTTATTTGCGTATATGATTTATTAAGTTCAATTTATTCTCGTATCCTGTCCGATACTTCCTTTCTCCATTGCACCTCATCATTGATCCTTCCATCCATATCTCTCGTGTCAGTACTACTGCATAAGTGATGTCAGTATTGACACCACAAATTAACATGTTGCAAAGCAAAACAGCAAAACTTCATCAGCAGATTAGAGCCAGTATTGAATGAATCACAATACCGCTTAAACCAATGTTGAGATATAAAAAACACTCATTGTATATTCTATATTTTCTATAAGATGTCTTCACGAATAAGCATGAGTTTTCGAAAGCCATCATCCTCTATTCAACTTATCATGCCTTTGTATATCCGACTTACATCAATACCTATGAATTGGAAACTTAAAATAAACGCAAAAGTTTAACCAAGAAAACATCACTTTTATTTTGTTGCAAATTATTAAAAGCATATTAATTAATTAATACCATTTGCAACAATTCATAAATTCATGAATTCATATATTTCTGAGATGAGGTATTATGTACACTATTTACATTATTCGGACGATTGTCCTCATCTTTGTTGCCATATTTATTATAACGTTTCCTGGATGTTCTAATATCTCGAACAGAGCATGGGTTCAAGACATCCGTATACCGTAAACCGGTCAATACCTCAATTTCAACTACCACCATCCACACAGCGCAAAGAAAGGGATTGTCCGCTGCTTACAACACCGAGCAAAAGTCGTAAGTGGCGACCCAAAGACATTAGATAAAGAATTGGTTACCCTACAACGTAACAACTACCCTGGATACATGGCAGCAGCCACAAAAAACTGGGAATAGCGGGTACAAGAGGAGGACAACAACACTCAGAAAACAGTCTGCCTGCCTTATGTGAAGGAGTTATCAGAGAAAATACGAAGGCTCTGCGGTCCATATAACATCAGAACAACATTCAAAAGCTTGACGACACTTCGCAGACATCTCTCCCGAGTAAGACCCCCATCCATAGAGGATAATATGACTAAAGACTGTGTGTACGCTATCCCGTGCAGCTGCGGAAAGAAATATAAAAGGGAGATAGGCCGCCCCCTTAAGGTAAGGCTTCAAGAACACCAGAAAGCTGTAACACGAGGGGAAGTGGAAAAAAATCACATATGGAGAGAAAAGGGAGATCACTGCACTCTGTGGGATCAGGTTGAGATCATAGACAAAGAACATCATTGGAAAATTCGTAAACTTAAGGAATCAGCACATATGTTAGGCCACAAAAAACTCCCAAGCCGACCAAGCATAGAAATGAATACAATACGGGAACCAGTAATAAGGAGTGCCAGAGAAAAGCGATGACAACAACAAAAATTGCAATATGAGCTCTGGTAAAAAAAAAAATGCAATGACAATAGTAAAATTGCAATATGAGAAATGGTAAAAAAATGATGCTGAAGACATTAGATTTATAATACCCAGAAATTCATACACAGATGTCCCCAAGGACACATGGCACACTTGATAAAGGCGTTAGTTAGATTCAGTGACAGGACCCAAAGAGCGTGAGTTCAATACCTGGTTAAGGCGGTGGAGAACTTGGAGAGGGGAATTAAAAGGAGATAACTGACATCCATTAGTCATGGCACGTGAAACTAGAACAGTCTACCCCAGTGAGCGAAATAAAGGGTTCAAATTTTTCTCCCCGGAATCGATACTTCAAATATACAAATCAACCATTCGCCCTTGCATGGAGTATTACTGCCATATATGGGGCACCTTCTGTTTACCTCGGAGTTCTTGACAAGATCCAGAGACGGATATGTAATATAATTGGCCTTGATCTGGCATCTCGTCTACAGTCACTCTCTCACAGACGCGCCGTGGGCTCTCTCTGTCTTTTCTACAAATACTTTCATGGTAATTGCTCCGATGAGCTGCTTTTACTGGTTCCCAGACTTCATGAATTCAAGCGCCCTACGAGGCTGGCATCCCACTCCCACCCTTACACTGTAGAAATTTTTAAATGTAGCCGTCTCTTCTACTCCAATAGCTTCATACCTCACACCTCTCGCCTGTGGAACACCCTTCCCAATTACTGTTTCCCTCAGAGCTATAATCTCCAACTATTCAAATGTAATGTCAATCGACATCTACAGTTACCTTGATCTATCCACTATCCCTCTCCTCATCCTTCCTTCTATCACTCCTATCTGCTCATGCACCTAATCTTCTGCAATCCCCTGCATCCTACTATCTTCACGCCTTGCTCGGTGCGTAATGCTTAAAAAAAAAAAAGAAAAAAAAGTTTGACATTCCAACC
>CAHIKZ030000491.1:2530000-2579001 GCA_903632075.3 Acanthosepion pharaonis
TAATGTAATATTTCTATATTTTTAACAAACACAGATTTTTGTATAACCAGAATTAAAAATAAGAAAATGATGACTTCAGTATTTCCTCATCTTCATTGATAAAATCTAATTTATTTTAATTCGTTAATTTATTTATTTAGATAGATTTCCTCTACTGTAACAATACTGAAATTATGAAATTCCAGTATTCTGATTGGATTTTATTTCAGGTTTCAATACATATTTTTTAACGACAACAAGCATTCATGAATAAAAATTTTGCCTTGTTGATGTTCGAAGAAAAGTTGCTAAAAACTATTTATGAAATTTCAAGAACCCATGAAAATAGTTGATCATATAAAAATGTTTATCACTGTTTTAGGTGTGAATTGTGCCTTGTCCATTTTCTCAATTCTCCCTTCTCTTTCAACATTTCATAATATCAATGTTAATATAAATGCACTTCGATATCACTAGAAAATGGACATTACTGGATTCGTCTCACTACTTGTATACTTAACCAACTTAATCAGGTTCTGATGCGAAATTCGATTTTATTTTCTGATTTACTGACTACAAGACAAATTCGTTTATTTTGATATATTAGCTTCTAAAATTAAATTTGTAACTCTCTATATTTTTTGGAAATACTCTACATGAACAAAAACTGTATAAAAAGTGTTTTATACATTTTGTTTTGATGGAACCTTCATTTAATCTTTGGTTTTTACGTTTTCCAAATTTGTACACGTTTCGCATCTTTAATAATACTTCACTATGAATGTACGTTTTCTGCTTTTTTTTTTTATAAAAAATATTACAAAGTTTTGGGTTTATATTTATTTATTTTGATGGAATACATTATATAATAAACCCAGGTATTTTTATGAAGTACTTAAAGTAGCTAAAATAACCTTAAAGATATTTTCACTTTTAACTTGTTATTAATTTAAATGCAAATTTATTAACATTTCTTTTACATAATATATATTAAATTTCAGGTACATCGATAGTGTTACAAGAGCTTATATGCAGGTCTTTGAAAGTAAATTATTTTACACGCTCAACATAATATAAATACAGCTTTGTATGACAACTTATTTTAATTATTTTATTCATTGTAATCTCTATAAAAGACAGGATGTGTGTGTGTGTGTGTGTGTGTGTGTGTGTTTGTGTGTAACGAATGCACGGCCGCAATTTTCGACGGATTTGCACCAAAATTTACATGCACATGCTCCAAGTTAGCGGGAAGGCCAAGACCGACTTTGCATTTCCCAACTCCCATCGATAGTGAAAATAATCGATTTTTTCATCCTTCTACGGCAGTTTTCATGTAGTTTGCGGCCATTTTGTACAGGCCATAGTGAGAGCCAATAGCTGGCTGCCACGAATAAGCAGGAAGATTCTATTGCCCAGCGTGAGAGCCAACAGCTGACTGACACGAATGTTAACTAGCATGGAAAAAAATCGATAGCTGCATTCGTCACAAGTGGGAAAAATTTAAATCTGCATGGCACTTTACTCAAATTGGCTCATTGGCTTGCTTAAACTCAACGTTGATTCTGATTCCGCAGAACTGGGTTGGGTGTGAAAAAGTATTTGTTGTTAACATTCTTTTTTCATTCGGTTTTCCAGTTACGAGTCCTTTTTTAAAGCTGATCGTTTTGTGTTCATTTTGTTTAGTTCTTTTTCCGTAATAGATTTAATGTTTAATATAGAGCTTAGAAAAAATTCGCAGTGTGAGATAGACAAGAAGTAAGGCATGTAGCAACATCAGCACGGCAAAAGACATTCTTTTAAAGTCAAGGAAAGGCAAAAATATTTTAAGTCAAGTGATAGCGATTGCTGTATAAGTCGTACGATTTTTGAATCAAGCACGGGCAACGCCGGGTCATGCTGCTAGTATATATTAATTTTCAGGTACATCGATAGTCTTACAAGAGCTTATATGCAGGTATTTGAAAGTAAACTATTTTACTCGCTCGACATAATATAAATACAGCTTTGTATAACAACTTATTTTAATTATTTTATTCATTGTAATAATATGTAATGCATGATTGTCAGTAAAAGTGTTATACCAGAATATTACCTATTCTATTGTAATAGACTCGCCCACACATATTAAGTAGTAGTAGTAGCAGAGGGCGCGAGTTGAGCTCAGTGGAATTGAGTGAGTCAGTCGATGTCGGACATTGAAGTATCAACCATCACAACTAGATTGCTGCGTCATTAATTATTATTGCAAGTTCCTAACGTTTTGTACATCGGACCCTTTTAGGACCGACTTAGCGAAATACAAGCCTCCACTGTGAAAACTACTCTACAACAAAAAGGAACAAACAAAGCTATGTGAGTTATGTATTAGGTACGTATAAATAGCGATGCCGAAATGTAACTATCTGAGAAATATAGTAACAAATGATGAAAAGTGCAACGGAGTAATCATAAAATGCTTAACAGACGTAAGAGGTTTTTCAGAAACAGTGAAAGATATTAAGGGAACGAAAAGTGCCCGATGAAACTAAGAACTGGAATACTATATAATATCTGATCTCTTATATGGCAGTGAATTGTCAACAATTTCGTCACAAATAAAGAAAAGACTTTTCTAAAAGAAAAATGTGATAGAGATTCAGTTCAACCGATAAATGTTGAGAATATTATAAACAAATTATATGGGAAATGAAGAAAATAGGAACACTACAAAAAATAGGAAATATTAGAAGGATAAACAAGTACCATAAAGAGAGGTGTTGTAAAGGCGAAAACAACAAAATATATGAAGATAGAAAGAGCCTTCATCACCCACATCCGGAAGAAGCATAGTACATAGTTTTTATTTCATCTAACTCCTTGAAACGCGTTATTCACAAAGTACAGTTATGAATACCCATTTTTTTTTTAAAACAAAACTAAACAAATTGTGTACCTTTTAAATATTTTTCATGACATTTGTCTTTCCGTTGTTAATTTAACTGAGAATTCTAAAATCCCAGAAGAGATTTTAGTTAAATTTCGAATTTTATTGTCGTCATAATAGTTTCTGTGGCATCATCAGAGTTAAACTCCAAGTAGAGGATATTTTTCAAATGATGATTTTTGAAGCAGACAAGTTCTTTTACTAGATATCAACCGAAAGGATTTGGTTAGTTGGATTTAAGGTATTCAGCCAATATGCTTAGTAGTGTATTTAGGGTATTAAAGAGGAAGTGGAAGTACTCGTGCAGCCGTTTTTATCTAACTAGATATACCGTTCGTATTCGAATGATACTAATCAGTATACAACGTGAAATAATGGTAACGAAGGTGAGGTTCTAAATTCTAGATTCAACACAATATTCAACCAATCGAATTAGACTTAATTTGTCTAATTCGATTGGTTGAATATTGTGTTGAATCTAGAAACAAATCCTCTTATTTGGATAGGTCTGAACAACTTTGCATAGTGATTGCTATCACGTATAGTTCAAAAAGAAAAACGAAACGCATAGCAATTCAGCCCTACTGGCTGAAAAACAATGGCTTTGTGCATACTACACAAACCTAGAGAGAAACCTGTTAAGGATATTGTTGAAACTTGACTAATGCATGGAATAATAATGCAACACAAAATGTACTTAGAACAAAATGTATTGAAATAAGCAAGTGTACACAATATTTACATATAGTCTTTTGTATATTCATGGTAAGACCGTTCCTGGAGAATGTGTTGACTGAGTCGCAGTCGGACAGAGTCTCTGGTTGAATCTCTTGATTCCTGTATTTATCTATCCACCCACGAGGATAAAATGTGGCACAAGGCCGGTTTAAAGTGGGTATCTCCGAGCCCGTAGGCTCGGCCAAAAATATGGCCTTTCTGAACCCGCCTAGACGGGTTCAAGGCCTGTCTACCACCCCGGACGTAACCCTGCCTCTCGGCAAAGCCTCGTCCGGATCAATCAATGCAAAATGCAGAGAGTTCGACTGAGAGTGAATCTCTTGATTCCTCCCTCTCTTCCCGGTACCAACCATATTTATATGGTCGGTACTCCACTATGCAAATTAGGTGGATCCTACCACAACAGATATTTAGACACTACTAACGAAATCAAAACATGTCGTAGTAACTCAAATTTACCGGTTTAGTAGTGTTAATGCTGAGACCGTTGGTGATATTTTTCCATGCTTAAAACAATTATCTTCTAATTGGGAATTTAATGCATTTTTAACAGAGAATAGATCAATAGAGAATTCCTCTTTTCATGCATTAGAAAACGTCTTCCAAGCTTTAACTCAACTGAATGTCTAGATCTGAGAGAGCAACTATAGTGGTCCAGCGAGGATCCCAATACAGAAAAATTTAAAACCACATCAGTACCACGAAAAGAAGGGGATGAGAGCCCCAGTCTATTTAATTTCTTCCTAGACTATGCGCTTTGAATATACGAGCACGAATCTTTTAAGAATTCCATATTACATCTCAAACGAAACTACTAATAAAAAACCCCGTTCCTGTTTTCCCTCTTGAGGTCAATCTACTACTGATGGGTCTGCGTGTGAGGGAATATGGCGATGGCATAGGTATTTGTAGTTGGGATAAGAATGATCTTGAACAAAAAATCAACACCCTGTACCAAGTATTCCAAGAAATCAAACAAAAAATAAACTTTTCCCCAACAGAAACTATGATCCGTAATTGAAATGAAAGTAGGGATTGCATGTACCTGAATACATCATAAAGATTCGGGATGTTGAATTAGTTAAACTAAACATTTAAAATATCTCGGTGTATGGATCAGTTATAACAGATTTAGTATAAGTGGTAAGGAAAATGAATGTAGCATAACCCGAGCTAGGTGTAGTTTCGAGCAATACCACAAATTGTTACAAAACCAAAACAATAAGCTAAAAACTCGAGTCATGTTCTTAGTCCGTCTTGTCAGATAAAGAATTTCATATGGGTTTCATGCATAGCACCAAATTCGTTCAAAAATATCTAAACTCTCAATTGTATGCAATTACTTTCTCAGAACAATGGTTAAAATGGTTTCGAGTGAGTGAAGCATGTAGATCTTAAAAAGGACAGTCCTTCTGCGAGTCTCATGAACTGGCGCTACGGAATAACAAAGAAACTATACTATGACAGAAACCACATCAGTTGAAGACTTTCAACAACACCAACACAATTAAAATGGACACCACATATAAATCGGAAAGAAAATAATGGCATAATCAAGATGCTAACATTTTACACTTGTTCAAACAAAAGGTTAGAAAAGAATGCTTATGGATTATTAAATGAGAGCATACTAAAAGATTGTTATCCGAAGATAAGTGCTAAATAACGCGACTAGAGTGGCCCGGGCTATGGAATTGTTTGGTACATATGTTACTTGTATTAAATGTGTGAATACTGGCGAAGTATACAAAATTCATAGCAAAAAATCAACATTGCGCAGAAACGTAGAAAACTGAGTTCCGATGGTAAATGCTATAGAACGAGTGAGACATATCCAGCATTGAGAAAATCATATTGTAACTGTTAAAATAAGACTTGTTTTTCATAAACCGTTTAAGAAAGAAAAACTAAATTCAGAGATAAAACTAAAAAATCCAGACATAATCAATCTACTATTACATAGAATAGTTTTCGGTATACCTAAACTTTATTCATGTAAACTGAAGATAAACAGGATATGCTGCAAATTGACACCGGTTTTTCATCACCTGAAGTAAGTAAAAATGTAACAGACTGCCTTATACCGATCTCTTTCTAACAGTATCAAGCAAATGTAACGTGCGTATTCAGGTGTGGGCCTTGCACTTAAAAGATTGGCAAAGGTAAGAGCGTAATACCTGAAGTAATTATGTGATTTGGAAGTATTGTTTTTATATGATTTGGAAGTATTGTTTTTATATGATTTGGAAGTATTGTTTTTATATGATTTGGGAGTATTGTTTTAAACGGAATGGGGGATAAATATACTTGGCCTAGATTAGCTTAAAATGATCAAATAATCTACCAGATAATTATAATTAAACTGAGTGGATCGACAAATATATGAATTTCCAGAACATTTTGAACTAGAATTAATATATATAGTTATAGAATTAAATTATAGTTATGAAGCTATATTCTAAAGCAAATAATATACCTCATTTTTTGAATGACCCGTTCTATATTATTAGCCACCTTCTTGAGAAAAATGTTAAGACTGAGTTAAGCTATATGGTTTCAAACTCTATCTTATTAAACCAATTAATTTTTCTGAATGAGCTGTGGTGAAAAAATGAACAGTTCGGATGTGTGGTGATTTAAACGAACTGTGAATTCCGTTTTAGAGACAGACAAATATTCTATTGCAAACATCGACAACCCATATTCTAAGATCTTTGGTGGGAGTTACATTACGAAATTAAATTTAACTAACGTTTATTTACAGATAACCGAGAAAGAATCACAAACATGAACAACAATAAAAAGTGAAAAAAGTCTTTTTGTGCATACCAAGTTATGATCTAGTATTGTTTCTTCACCCTGATTATTCACGTGTGCTATGGGACAGTTGTATGAAGAAATACGCAAAACTGTTCTTTATCTAGATAGCATTCTCATTTCTGATATTAGTGTGAACGAATATATCTATAGTTTCTGTTTAGTGTTAGAAAGATAGCAAGACTCAGAACTTGTAATAAATATGAATAATGTCAAGATATCAGTTGATAAATGGTGTCCATGCTGACGACCCTGTGATGTTGTAAATTTCTAAGGAAAAACAAAATGAATTTCAGAAATTTTAAAGGAGCAGTAAGATCCATTGACATTGATATTTCGGTTTGAACTTGATAAGGTCTATGTGTGTAGGAAGCATCCATGTGCATATTCTTAGCTTACGAAACCTGGTGTCAATACATGTTTTAATAATTCAGCGAACATCTCTACTCAGGTCATATTGCCTAAAGATTTTTTAACGCTTGAGTCATTGATTGAGACGTGTGCTTAACCGATTGTAGAGACTGATAGCTCGATTGAAAGCGGACAGAAATCTGATTTAACAAGTACTGATACAATGACACCTAGTTCAGAAATAGTGGACATTATCCTGCACAAAACTTGCTAAAATACCTAAGGATTTAAGTAACTATTTGTGCTTAGCATAAATCTGAGGAAGAGGAATGATATTATTTGATTGATAGCTGACTCAAATCTGTTCATGTAATATGCCTAGTGCTATATTTTGGCTATCGGAAGTGTTGACGTGGCGATTTGTTTTGTCTACTTTGCATTTTATATATAATAATCAGCATACAAAGTATTGACGCCAAAGGTAAATTTCTGAAAAAAATCGTCGAGGCTAGGTCACTTGCATAAATATTACGGTGCATGAATCAAACATTAACAGAATAAAAAAATGTACCCTCTTAGCAGTTAATTCAGTACTGTGTGTAAAAATAATTTCGAAGCTTATATTTAAATAGATAAATTTCAACAAGTTCACTTTTGATAAAGTTTGTTTGATTGTATTTATAAAAGTAATGTTTCATTGTATGTATTATTAGTATTTCTTTTATTGTATTTATAAAAGTAATGATCGGCCGTACAAATCGGTGTGATTGGTTACAAGAGAGAGCAACTGACAGGTAGCAAATGTGATTTATATAGAGAATTAAATTGTAGCCACCAATATGTCACTACAAATGAATGGTTCTAATGCAGGCAAAATGTCCACTTTGATACGATGAACAAAACAGCGTTCATTCATCACGAGCATTCAGACAGCAAGACTCCTGGCCATTGGGAAAGGTACGGAAAGAAAGAGAGAAAATGTTTCTACAGTAAAGGCAGATATGATCCATGAACGAAAATTGCATCCAGGATTTCCTGTGGCGAACCATTTACTCTTTGGAACGAAATAGTTGCATTTTGTCGCTCGGATTTACATTAAGGACAGCAGAAGTCTATTTGAATGTAGAGGTAATCAATCTATGTCTCACGCTTAAAATAAACACGATTATTTATTTCAGTCTGTTTGCAGCTTTACCTTTCTACATGAATTTATTCATATATATATACATACATACATACATATATATATATATATATATATATATATATATATATATATATTTGTGTGTGTAAGCAATGATTTCTTGCTTCAATTATCAAACTGACAAGATAAATGGCACAGTATCTTGCACATATTGAAACCTTCAAGCCCAACAACCAATTCCTTCATTCCAATTATATAGATAACCATAAAAAATACTTAACGATGAATCGCAAGATTAACTGATCTATTTGCTTTTACTTACACTCAATCGGACACAGATATGGCAATGTTATTTAAAGACTGTATAACGTTTGAATCGTACTGGTGAATATCCTCGAGGGAGTTCGTCGTATCTAAGATTTAATAATAATAATGATAATAATATATTAACAGAAGATAAAATCCGCTTAATAGCGATACGAATCAGCACCATAGTTGTCAGGCTGGTCTACAAGTAACGAATTCAATTACTTTTGAAAGCTAAGCAATATTAAATTTTAGATTAATTTTATTCTAAGGTTAATCTAGGTTATTTTAAAAGTCGCCTCTGTCAAAAAATAGCGAAATTCCAAACTAAATTGGCGGGAAAAATCTTTATGCCACTTTAGTAAATTATTTTTGTTAATTTTATCCTAAAATCGCGAGTGGTTAGCAGTATACTTTTCTCAGTACATTTTATAACCTTTGGAGGTCAAAAAAAAGATCACTGCATTTTTGTTAATGCTGCATGATGGACGACAAAGCATCTTAAGCATAATCATGCTGAAAAAAGGTCATGCAAAAATATTTGGCTACCAGCGAAAATTTGAGGTTTCACCTCCTTTCTTAAATTATAAATGATTTTGTTTTGCAAAAAGTGATCTTTATTATTACGGAAAGTACAAAATGCAAAAATATGAAGTTAGTAATTAGTATTGGAAATAATTGTGTATCCAAATGCAGTTTTGTGGTTATTTAATAGTGTCGTTTGTTAACATTTTTTACTAATTATTAATTATTGATTATTTTATTATTTGTTGTTGATTGTTATTATTACAATTATTATTTTAATTATTTCCATTTTATAGCCCCTAGAATAATTTGAAACATAATCGTCACCGCCCACCCAGTAACCGTTAAAATAATACAATAGATCCACCAATAATGCCCAACTGACCACCATAAATAAAAAGTCGAGCCAAAACACAGCATCCATGACACTGAGTACTTTAACCCATACGTATAGCATACCTTAAAACCATATTTTTAGCATATATCTCTATCTATAAAAGGCAGGATGTGTATGTGTGTGTGTAACAAATGCACGGCCGCAATTTTCGACAGATTTGCACCAAAAATTACATGCACATGCTCCAAGTTAGCGGGAAGGCCAAGACTGATTTTGCATTTCCCAACTCCCATCGATAATGGAAATAATCGATTTTTTCATGCTTCTCCGGCAGTTTTCATGTAGTTTGAGACCATTTTCTACTGGCCAGAGTGAGAGCCAACAGCTGGCTGACACGAATGCTAACTAACATGCTAGCATGCAAAAAATATCGATAGCTGCATTCATCACAAGTGGGAAAAATTTAAATCTGTATGGCACTTTACTCCAATTGGCTCATTCGCTTGCTTAAACTCAACGTTGATTCTGATTCCGCAGAACTGGGTTGGGTGTGCAAAACTATTTGTTGTTAACATTCTTTTTTTCATTCGGTTTTTCCAGTTACGAGTCCTTTTTTAAAGCTGATCGTTTTGTGTTTTAATTTTGTTTAGTTCTTTTTTCGTTTCAGATTTAATGTTTAATATAGAGCTTAGAAAAAATTCGCAGTGTGAGATAGGCAAGAAGTAAAGCATGTAGCAACATCAGCACGGCAAAGGACACTCCTTTAAAGGCAAGGAAGGGCAAAAATATTTTAAGTCAAGTGATAGCGATTGCTGTATGAGTCGTACGATTTTTGAATCAAGCACGGGCAACGCTGGGCCATGCTGCTAGTATATATATATATATATACATATGATAATTGGAAAAAAATAGTATGAAAAATTGAAAAAAATTGGAAAATGGCATTCCCTATGTTAAAATTGGGGTCAGTTTCGTTACGGTGAACAACCAATGCGTTTTGTGTGTTGTTTTTTAAAATGTTCTTTTTGTGTTCATATAACTTTTGTCTAAGATTCTTGAGGTTTCTTCAATGTATTCATTCTGGAAATTCCTGCACTTAATAGAGTAAATTCCCACTTTACCGTGTTGTGTTCTTTATGGATTAAATCATTGTATCTGATGTCGTTGTGACAAATTTTATGTTAAGTTTAGATAAATTCTTTTCGGTTGTAATTGTGATTGAATTAGTGTATAAAATAATATATTTTTTAATTCGTTGGGTTTGTCAGGAAGGACAGCTTTTCTATTTTTGTTTCGCATTGAATATAAAATAGTTAGGGTATTGAAGAGTCTTGAAAGTATTTCTCCTCTTCGTGTAAATATTTAGGGCTGCAAATTCTGAGTGCTCTTAAATAGAATCCAGTGATCATTCCGGATTTTATTTTCTTGTTATGATAGGAATAGAAGTTTATTAGGTCTTTTATATTGGTTGATTTTCGGTGAACATTAAGTTTTCGATTGTTGTCATCTCGGTGAAACATGATGCCTACGAAACGTAAATTATTATTATTTTTCTATTTTGTATGTAAATTCTATCGTGTGTTCGACTTTTGTTTAGTTTATCTACAAGATCTGGTAACTTAGTATCTTGAGGATATATATATATATATATATATATATATATATATATATATATATATATATATATATATATAATTGTCTGATGATCACAAAGGGCATGAAACCCAGGGTCATAATCTCATATTCTTTGATCGATTTCAGGTGAAATTTTAGTTGAATATTCGATTTGGTTAATTATAAATAAAGCAGGTATTAATTGATATACACGGCCTCTCTTATTTAGTGTAATCGTAAAAAAATTGATTTTTTATTATTATTGTATTAATCTTCTTATTAAGAAAGGAAATACTGTAAATACCATCGATAAATTAAATGTTGATATTTAATGTTCTGAAATGAATTAGAAACATTTATGAAAAAAGAAAACGTCGATAATAGCTTCTATACAAAACTTCAAAGAAAATATGTATGGAAAACGCCAGATATGTTCATTCCTTAAATAGGTAAATGAACATCGCTTTATGAATATGGTTTCCAGTGGTCAAATTGGTCACGGCACTTCTCGGAGGGAAGAGTGCCCTTGATGGAAAAAAGTGGATACAGTGACGATTCTTGTCAAGAGGTACATTTTTCTTTAGTAGAATTTTTCAGTTTAGGCCGGCTGATATTTGTTTCGGTTTTTAAGAAAAAAGACAGGGATATCAACTCAAACACATGTAACCTCTATAAATAGCGTTTATAGTAATAATAATAATAAGAAGAAATAATGTCGGATTAAAAAAAATATTATCCATATCTATACATATAATTTCACCACTAGTTGTGCATATTTTATTTCATATTATACTTGGAGAGTTCATATATTTTGTCTATATTTATTTTATTCGATCTCAGGTCAAAGCGGGAAAGAATAGCTAGATTAAAGAGAGGTTGCATTGCCTTTTCAATTTGCCCTTGAAACAGCAACAGATAATAGAAAAAAGAACCGAGTTGACTCTTGTGGCTGTCCCATCGACCTCATTATCTGTCTTCTTTTCCAGTAAGTGTTCATATTCACTATAATCTAGTTGGCTTCGCTAATGTGGTTTACTCAAATGAGGTATTCAGTTATTTATTTTCCCACAAAAAAAGTGCTACCCTTTTCGCTTACTCGCCGACACTTCGAAGGTCATCTCACATTTCTACTGCATTCTACGATCATATGATTACCATTTTCCTCTTGTCTGTCTGTCCACCCATATTTACGTCTTTCCGACTTGTAAAATATGGGCTAGATCGCGACCGATCTTCTTTCCCCACGTTTGAATCTCGAACACTACTCGTGTTTCGCCTAAATGTGTGATATGTTTTTGAAACATAACAATAGTAAGCTTCACAGCGGCTTAAAGAGCAGACAAGAAATCACAGCACATGCTTGAGCAACCTTGCTTCATCCACTTAATTATCCTGATCTGGAACTCTCAAACTTATAGATTTTAAGACCATGGAGGAAGACCGCAGAATATAGCGTTTTTCTAATGACGGTGAAATGGAAGCGGCAACTCCGACATGTCCATGTTGTGCAGCTGCAGAAGTTATTTGGTCACAATTAGTCCCTACTCACTTAAAGAGATTCTCAGTACTCTGAGATCCACTTTACATAGACTTTTGAGTAGCCATGACACCGTACTCAGCATTACGCCCCAAGCAAGGCGTGAAGCCACTAGGATGCAGGGGGTTGCAGAAGATTTGGAGCGAGAGCAGATAGGAGTGATAGAAGAAAGGATGAGGAGAAGGATAGTGGGTAGATCAAGGTAACTGGAGGTGTCGATTGACATTACATTTGAATAGTTGGAGATTATAGCTCTCAGGGAAACACTAATAGGGAAGGGTGTTCCACGGGCGAGAGGTGCGAGGTACGAAGCTATTGGAGTAGAAGAGACGGCTACATTTAAAAGTTTCTACAGTGCAAGGGTGGGAGCGGGATGCCAAGCCTCGTAGGGCGCTTGAATTCATGAAGTCTGTGAACCAGTGAAAGCAGCTCTTCGTAGCAATTACCATCAAAGTATTTATAGAAAAGAGAGAGAGAGGCGACGGCGCGTCTGTGAGAGAGTTGACTGTAGACGAGACGCCAGATCAGGGCCAATTAATTTTGCAATAGTGATTCTTCTTTCAAGTAATTTTGAAATAACACATCAATATGTTTGATCTTAGACTCAGTTACAGCACCATTGGTCTGACACTGCATGGTCTGACAATAAGGTTAGTTTACCCTTTCTCTCAAGGATTCCTATTCTCTTTATTAATCCATCTGTTCACCTTGCTTTCACCAAGTGCACCATTTTCATAAACATTCACTAAATTCATCAGCGCTTTCTCTTTCCGAAAACAGAAATTCAATAAAAACCTCTTTGCTTTCGGCATGCGTCGGGAAGGCCACCCATTTTGAAAGAAGTGGGGAAAGAAAAAGTAAACCCGTCAAATTCTCCCCATATGGTTCTCGATACTCTATAGTTTATAACTAAAATAAAAACAAAACGAAAGAATGAATTCTAATAATTTTAAAATTAAATTGGAATAGACATTTCTTTTAACCTACCTTCATATATTCCGATGTTTCCTTTTACAAATGGGAATGGATAAAGACATAAAGTTTCTTCAAGAGTGATGATAGCATGATTCCCAAACCCAGCTTAAAACTATTGTAATTTTTTTATTTATACATTTTATTTATTACAAGCCGAATTACCCGCGCATTGCTGCGTATCACAGTTTTTGTAAGAAAATGAATGATTGATTTTAAATCATTGTTATAATTTGTGGAGAAAATGATGCATTTCAATCATTACACAATGATCTTGCCGATGTTAACCTTTATCTTCTGGCTTTCTCCTTCTATATTTTGCATAAGAGTCATTCCTTTGTTCAAATTCAAATTTAATTTAAATCAAAGGGAAAAACATTTCAGTGGGTGGTTTGGGCAAAAACACCTTGATCTAACCCCTTTGATATGTATTTGATGCAATACTTGATTGAATGAATTGACGAGCAGATTTCAACATTGATATGACAATTGTATTGTCGCAAAAAATATGTACTATAAGGCACCAACTATTGACTGGTGTGTTTTTGCTCAACTTCATGTCCTTATGTTCCCATTTTGATCTTGCTGGTGTGACCTCCATCTTCTGGCTTTCTCCTTCTATATTTCCCTTGTTCAAATTTAGATTTAATTTAAATCAAAGAGAAAAATATTTAGTGGGAATCCATGGATCCCCGTTGATCAAAATAAAATTTACTTATCCAAATATTCTAGGAGTCATTCCCTTGTTCAAATTTAATTTAAATCAAAAGGAAAAATGTGAGAGGGGGAGGGGGTTGTGCACACCGGGGACACCATTAGATCAAGATGAAATATACTTATCCAAGTACCCCGGGTAATGTAGTTTCAGAAAATATATGGTTATGGAGTCTATCTTCAAAACCCTAGGATGAGTTCGATAGCAAACAAACAGACAGACAGAGGCTACAACTTTATATATATAGATTAGTGTACTATTAAAGCAATTTTCTTCCTACCTACTTATTTCGCCCATTCTGTTTGTTCTTACCTGTAGATCTATTCATATTGACCTGAATAAGAAATGCATTTTATTGATTTCAAAGTTTCTTACGCAAATGTATGGGTTTCAAAATTCGAGGATTTGTCTAAAATATCACTTCGATCTATATATATATTGTATTCATTGTAAATGATTTAATCGTAAATAAACTTCTAACTCCGATTTTTTTGTGTGGGACGATTATACACCTGAAGGAAAGATTTTATTACAAATAATATCGCAAGTATTTTCTTTAGCATAATAATTAGTTTTACATTAAATATAGTTCCTTTTTGGCTACGGTATTTTAAAAGAGGATATTTATTAATTGCCTGTTTCATCTTTTGATTATATATTTCCATCTTTATTTATTCATTACTTGCTGTTTGTAATAAATACTCCGCTTTTTTCTTTATATGAATGCTTTCTTTTTACTTTTATCGTAATAAAAATTCTTGAATTTTAACAGCTTTTATTAATTAATTATTTTATGGAAAATGCTTCCTTCTCGCATTTTTCAGTTTTCTGAATTCGCTCATTTTATTTTTATATATCTTTTCCACTTTGCTCTTCACTTAACTTTATACTCACTTTCTCTTTATATCTATATTTACTTTCTCTGTCTCTTTTTCTTCGTTTCAGATAATTCTTTTAAAATTTCCTCTTTCTCGTATCATCTGGCTTTTTGTATTAATATCTATCTATCTATCTATCTATCTATCTATCTATCTATCTATCTATCTATCTTTGTTCATAATCTATCTATCTATCTATCTATCTTACTTTGTTCATAATCTATCTATCTATCTATCTATCTATCTATCTATCTATCTATCTATCTGTCTGTCTGTCTGTCTGTCTTACTTTGTTCATAATCTATCTATCTATCTATCTATCTAATTTTAGATAGATAGATATTTTTTAAATATTTTGGAGTCACCTTATTCACATATCTATGTTTATGAGAGGATGTGATTGATTCTTAGATATTTATCTTTTAAAATTCACAGCTGCTTATCAGAAGATAATAACCTTTTTTTTTTATTCCATTTCGTTTAAAATCCTGGCTGGGTTTAATTTTTAAAAGGTTCATTTCGTTTAATATTTAAATAAATAAATAAAAAAAGAGCAGATTCATCTAATAATTGAAATATCTCCGCTTTACAATGTTATGAGTGAAAATACTTTAGTGCAATAATACTTCCAGTTTTTACAATTTTTCTCATATATTACTTTTATAATATTAAAGGTGCCAACAAACGAACTAGGATCCTAAATTCCATTATTGTTCATTTGATTATTAATGTTTAATTGCTACTACTATGCCTTTATTAGAAGATAATGTAGGCTTATATATATATATATATATATATATATATATATATATATATATATATATGTTTGTGTGTGTGAATTTTAAAAGATAAATATCTAAGAATCAATCACATCCTCTCATAAACATAGATATGTGAATAAGGTGACTCCAAAATACATCATTTGATTTGAACATTACCACTTATTATTATTATTATTATTATTGTTGTTGTTGTTGTTGCTCTTCTTCTTCTTCTTCTTCTTCTTCTTCTTCTTCTTCTTCCTCCTCCTCCTCCTCCTCCTCCTTTTCCTTCTTCTTCTTCTTGCTGTCTCCCTTCAGGTCGTAAGCGATCATGACTCTTGCTATTCCAATTCCCCTTCAAATTTTGGGGTTACATATATTTAAACTTCTGTACTTGGTTGATTTCAAAATTTCCAATTCGTATTTTGCCTCTTGGGCTTTTTCTTTTGTTTCTTTCTGTTTCTGTCATCAACGCACTGTCATTTACTTATGTTTTGTTAAAACTGTATCTGATAGGATCTCGTGCACCTTTAGGACAGCCTCGCTGTAAAGCTTGAATAAATCGGATAAGAAGACATATCCATGTATTATGCGCCATTCCATTATTGAGTACTGAGTCAATTCCTTTTGTATATGTATTCAGGTGGTTTACTCAGAGTATAATTTCTGGATTATTCTAACATCCTTCCCAAATAGATCTATTTTTTTTTAGCAATTTATTACATATCCTTGGAATGTAACTTATCAAATGTTTATTCCATAATCTATGAAACATAAGTGTACATCCTTATCTATAGATATTAATATCATGTTCCATTTATTAGTACAAAACTTATTTAGAATTAAAATTTAGTCGTAGAAAACTTATTATTTAATTTATTTCTTTAATGAAAGAAAATAGTTAAAATGTTACAAGAAATATTATCAAGATTTTCTTCAAATAACAAAAAAATATTAAAACCTGAATCCGCTTATGAAAAAAAAATTCTAATATTTTCTTTTTACATCTTTTAAATAACGGATCCATTTTGCGTTTATATACATGTGAAATGTTACGCTCAAATACTTAAGTGATTGCGTTCATGCTAAAAGGTTAAACAGTGAAGTGTCGTGTCGTGATTTTTTTTATTCTAAACGATCACCTTTATTCATTTTTTTTTTTTTTTTTTGCCCGTACAGAAAGTTTCTTTTTAAAGCCAGTGTAAAGGACAGCTTTGATATTGCTTTATGCGATCAATATACTTTATTGATTTTTTTTTACTTCTTAAACTGACCTAATCACTCTGGTTGATCTTTTTGGAAACTGATTCGTTTGAGTAAGAAAAATTTGTGTGATTCGCTGATGAGAAAAAGTGAAGGAGTGTGAAGGGAAAGTGAGTGATTATGATGATTTTTTTTCTAATATTATTTGTATTAAACGAATCAGAAGATTTATTGTCAGTTCGCCTTTTTGACGCTAAAAATCAGTTTCAAATATTTTTCCAAACAGATTAGAAATAATAATCAAGTTAAATTTAACCTTTAAAAATGGCGAAATGGAAAAATCTTTGATTATTTGATGATTAAGGTAACGTAAGTGACGGTGAATTTTTGGGATGAAATAAGCCATTTGATATGAGCCATAAAAGCCATAGAATACATCGCTTGACTAAGAATTGTGCATTTTTAATAGAATTATATCGCTTTTCATTTATGTTTATTCCATTGTGATATGTGAACAAACAAAACCAAACAAAATAAAAACAAAACAAAATAATAATATTTTGTTGATAAGTTCCAGAGTGAAATATTTTGAAATAGTTTTGCAAGATTTTATCGTCGCTACAAGAAAATCAAATAGTATTTGCAATAACAGAATAAATAAAACATGGCTGCTCAGTAACAATTGTACATATTAAATTAACTTTATTTATTTTATAAATTTTTAAAATTGAGAAATTAAAGTAGAGAAATATATTAGACACTGACGAAAGTAATCGAAAAATTATCTTAATTACATGTCATGTGTTCTATTTAACAGAAATAATTTTGGCACCTTTTACATTGCTATTTATCATAGTCAGTGTAATATGTGAAATTAATTTTCAGGGTCAGATACAAGGATGATGATGTCAGGGGAAAAATGCAAAGGTTGCAATGAAGATGGTGATATACGTCGAAATTTCTCACGTTCTCGTCAGTGACCTTAAATGAAAAGATGTGTCGTGGATTTCTTGTTTCCTGCAAATATCGAACGAAGAAAAAGTATCGACATTTTTTATTTAGACGCGAATAGGATGATGGAAATAAATATACAAAAAAGCAAATTAGAATTTGTCCTTACCATGGGTTTTCTTAACATAGTTGCTGCGTCTATAATTGCAGGAAAGTAAGTTATTAATATCCATTATATATTATTAATTGTATTGAGGGATTAGCCTAGGGGATTCAAATCCTATGATCGTGGAGGCTACACATTGACGTGGACATAATAGTGAGGCATAGTGAGATCAGAGCCTTGCTAGAACACGTACGGGCAACTGAGTCATGACCTTAATCCAGGTGTAGGCGGTATCATTGACACTGAGTTTTTATTTGGTAAAAGTGAGTGGTATGATATGGTCATTGCTGCTCACGATCCTCTGGACTATACAGAAAAATTAGTGTGCATACGCCATGAGGTCCAAGCAGTGCCATTTTTCGTTTTTCTTGTTTATGTGGCCTCTTCGCTATCTTCGGGTCACTGAGGTTGGCGTTTAAGGATAAAAACAAGGTTTTCCTTTCTAGATTGAAAGCTAATATATTAATTCTTTAGATATGTCTGAGAGAGAAATGAAAGCATTATATTTTAGCGCATGATCCGCATAACATTACATTAGTTCGTCTTCCATTTATGACCGACGAAATGTATGCTCTCAAATACCTTACGCATAAAATACCAGCAGACAAAATAACGCAGTGAGTCACTGTCTGTTTGTTTATTCCGCGGAAATACGACCAAAGACAGCACTCTAAATCTCACTAGAGCTCCCTGTTGTGGTAGGATCCACCTAATTTGCATAGTGGAGTACCGACCATATAAATATGGTTGGTACCGGGAAGAGAGGAAGGAGTCAAGAGATTCACTCTCAGTCGAACTCTCTGCATTTTGCAGTGAGGGACCCGTACGAGGCTTTGCCGAGAGGCAGGGTTTCGTCCGGGGTGGTAGACAGGCCTTGAACCCGTCTAGGCGGGTTCAGAAAGGCCATATTTTTGGCCGAGCCTACGGGCTCGGAGATACCCACTTTAAACCGGCCTTGTGCCACATTTTATCCTCGTAGGTGGATAGATAAATACAGGAATCAAGAGATTCAACCAGAGACTCTGCCCGACTGCGACTCAGTGTTGTGGTACGATCCACCTAATTTACATAGTGGAGTACCGACCATATAAATATGGTTGGTACCGGGAAGACGGGGGAGGAAGAAGAGATCCAATCCAGAGACTCTGTCCGACTGCGACTAAGTCAACCCATTCTACAGGAACGGTCTTCCCAAGAATATACCAAAAGTATCTGTAAATATTGTGTACCCTTTCTTGTTTCAATACATTTTGTTTAAGTACATTTTGTTTAAGTACATTTTGTGTTGTATTATTATTATTCCATGCTTTATTCAAGTTTCAACACTCAGTCAACACATTCTCCAGGAACGGTCTTACCAGGAATATACAAAAGACTATATGTAAATATTGTGTACACTTTCTTGTTTCAATACATTTTGTTCTAAGTATATTTTGTGTTGCATTATTATTCCATGTATTAGTCAAGTTTCAACACTTCCTAAAGTAGAATAGCGATAGAAAATAGTAAATAGATTATTTTTAAATTTATAGAAATACTTCAGAGTCATTTTAAAAATCGATCTCCTTTTTGAAGGACACGTGAACAAGAACCACCAATACTTTATAACAGACATTCACTGATATACAAGTGTTATAAATTGAAAAAAACAAGTTCAATCAGTGCCGCGCCAGGAAATTTTTCTCCCCGGAATCGATACTTCAAATATACAAATCAACCATTCGCCCTTGCATGGAGTATTGCTGTCATATATGGTCTGGTGCACCTTCTGTTTACATCGGAGTTCTTGACAAGAACCAGAGGCGGATATGTAATATAATTGGCCCTGATCTGGCATCTCGTCTACAGATGCTCTCTCACAGACGCACCGTCGCCTCTCTCTGTCTTTTTTACAAATACTTTCATGGTAATTGCTCCGATGAGCTGATTTCACTGGTCCCAAGACTTCATGAATTCAAGCATCCTACAAGGCTGGCATCCCACTCTCACACTTTCACTGTTGAAACTGTTAAATGTAGCCGTCTCTTCTACTCCAATAGCTTCATACCTCGCACCTCTCGCCCGTGGAACACCCTTCCCTATTAGTGTTTCCCTGAGAGCTATAATCTCCAACTATTCAAATGTAATGTCAATAGACATCTCCAGTTGCCTTGATCTATCCACTATCCCTCTCCTCATCCTTTCTTCTATCACTCCTATCTGCTCTCGCTCCAAATCTTCTGCATCCTAGTGGCTTTACGCCATGCTCGGGGCGTAATGCTTAAAAAAAATGTAGAAATCTCTTCGATATCTTAAAAGACCTAACAAGGATAGCAAAGTTAATGATGTTACACCTTACACGAAACATATTGGACAACATTAATGCATATTTTTGCAACACAGAAAGCCACATTTCCGTTTCCTGACAAGGTTTGTGTGAGTTCAAGATGTCAGGCGTGATAATATCACGAAATGCAGCCAAATGTCGCTTTGCTTATAAAAACTGGCAAAGCAAACAAGAGGGAAATAATAAATGAAAGAAAGAAATAATGAATGGAATAAAGAAATAATGAATGAATGAAAGATATTCTAAAAAAAAAAAAAAGTGAAGAAAGGATAAGATAAATTAAAAAAAAGAAACATGAAAGCGAGAAGGAAAAAGGAAAAAAAAGGAGATATAATCTGTAGATTTATTGGCCTAGACATATTAACAAAAAACAAACAAAAAGTAATGAAGACAAGAATGAGTGAATTATATGACGGATAACAAGGAAGCAAATGAAGAAAGAAGAAAAGAGGAAGACATAAGGAGAAAAATAAGCAAAGAAAAGAAAGAAAGAAAGATAGAAAGAAAATGAGAATATTAGAAAGATTATAATCTCATGGAAACAGAAAAAATAAAGGCGATAAGGTGTGAGAGAAAAAAATATAAAAAGAAAAGAAAGGGAAAAGAATGTAGATAGAACAAAGAAACAAATTAAACATAAATAAAACAAATAAATTAAACATAAAATATAAAAAGAAATGAAAAGAAGAGAAAATGTACCTCTCGAAATAAACTAGAAGGGAAAGAGGCTAGAGAAAATGAAAGAAAAAGCACAAAATGTGAAAGAAAGAAATATAGAAAGCGGCAAAAATAGGAGAGAAAGATAGATGAACAGAAAAGTACAGAAAAGTTTACTGTTTTAATATAAATGATCGCAACGCACATAATGGTGCAAAATCTTAAGAGAAAATCGACAAATTTGATAGAAAGTCAACAAACAATGAGGGATGAACACGAATGCAAAGGTCAGACACAATGTCACAGTTAAATATACACTCCTTACCTATGGAAACAAGCAGAATACGCTTTAAACTTATGACCTTTTACTTTTAACCTATCCTATCCAATTTATCGGATGTTAGATTCAGTCTTTATCGTTCAGAAAAAAAAAACAAACAATAAGGGTAATGATAATGATATCGTGGGGTATAATTTAAATGCAAAATGATGGTTAAGTAGAAAGAAAATTTGACGATATTATATCATGTACATCATAGATTATGTATCATAACCTATTATGTCATTATATTATGTTACAATAAGAACTGATGGTCATCTTTGACTAATTAAATCGTCGCTAACATTTTTCTGATATATATATATATATATATATATATATATATATATATAGATATAGATATTATCATTGACTGGAAAATTTCGTGGCAGATATCTATCTCAGTTCAAGAAATCTAAAAATTTAGTCGACTAAAACTTTTGGAAACGCATGAATAGACTGACCAGTAATCACAGTGAACCATCGGAATGATTTAATTAAAAATATGGTTGCATGGCTCAACTATCAAATGACTAGTCTATCGAAAATGCTCGATAATATGAAACACGACTATCATAGATATTGAGGCTGCGGGATATAAAATGCATGAGAGATGAGAGGTGAATCAGTTTATAGTTTTCTGTCAAACATGGCGATTAATTTCAGTTCAAGAGATTCTTTAAAAAGAGATTAGAAAAGAAAAAACCCTAACAGGCTCTTTTCTTACCCTTCCTTTCTTCCTTTCTCTCTCTCTCTCTCTCTCTCTCTCTCTCTCTCTATCTATCTATCTATCTATCTATCTATTTATCTATCTCACTCACATATAGATAACGGCACAAATCACTGATCAGAAAGAAACTGTATTTTTCAATCCTTATATATTGCCAATATATATATGTATGTATACATATATATGCCAATATATATATGTATGTGTCCATATATATATATATATATATATATATATATAGAGAGAGAGAGAGAGAGAGAGAGAAAGAAAGACAGACAGAGACAGAGAGAGAGAAACAAAGAAAGAGAGACAGAGATTGAAAATTATTATTACGATCATACTAGTAGTGGGATTCAAACATGGCGATTAATTTCAGTTCAAGAGATTCTTTAAAAAGAGACTAGAAAAAAAGAAAAACCCTAACAGGCTCTTTTCTTACCCTTCCTTTCTTCCTTTTTATCTCTTTCTCTCCCCTCTCTCTCTATCTATCTATCTATCTATCTATCTATCTATCTATCTATCTCACTCACATATAGATAACGGCATAAAGCACTGATCACAAAGAAACTGTATTTTTCAATCCTTATATATTGCCAATATATATATGTATGTATACATATATATGCCAATATATATATGTATGTATACATACATACATATATATATATATATATATAGATAGATAGAGAGAGAGAAAGAGAGAGAAAGAGAGAGAAAGAGAGAAAGAAAGACAGACAGACAGAGACAGAGAGAGAGAGAAACAAAGAAAGAGAGACAGAGATTGAAAATTATTATTACGATCATACTAGTAGTGGGATTCAAATTTTTAGGAACCAATTCACTCTTCTTTTTTATATCCTTATTTTCTTCCGATGAATATAAAGGTCTAAAAGAATTTAAGATCCGGTTCTTGCTATTTTTTAAACGGTCCGCACGAACCGTTGCCAATATCTTGAATACCATTACTAGATGTTAGGAAAGACAAAGAAATATTTAGAATTTAACAAAGGTGGGTAGCCACTGCTGAACCTAAATGTCACGATTTTCTTGTAACATTTAGACGAATGCATTCAGTGAAACACTTTTTAAACGAATTTTTTTAAAGTTTAAACTCAAGTTTTATTATTAAATCCTCTTCTGTAGTTTCTGTTTTTAAGAACACTGATTATTTGTCTGATCCTATGAACTATGAACCTATTATTCTTCCACCTCTTTTTGGTAAAGTACTAAATTGATTGATTTGTTTGTTACGGGTTATCAAACCTTTGTGGGTTATACAAAACCGAAAAATATTTTAGATTATAAGAATAATATTTTTGTTTGATTAGGGTGCCATTTCTTGCCCCAATAATATAATTGGGACAAGAAATGGCACGTTAATTTTAACGCCTCCCTAAACAAACCTTTTTTTTTTTCCAACAATAAGCAATGGCTGATGCTAATCTCTAGGAGGGTAACTCATTGTGTCTTCTCAGTCTGGCTATTAACACTGACGTGAAATGAAATGATTGCTCGGCTAGGTCTGCTGATAAGAAAGTTCACTGTATTGTTCTTTTCTCTCCAGTCTTGCACTTTTATAAGTTTATCATTTATTCGGGCATTGAATAATGCTGCCACATCTTGTGCTTCTGCTAAATATCTAGAGATTCTTGACAAAATCTAATTTGCGATGTTATCGATCTAGATCTGACATCTTGGTTTCAATCACTTTCCCACCACCGTAACATAGCTATGCCTTTTCTATAAATATTTTCATAGTAACTCTTTTGATGAGCTTTCCTCTTGGGTACGTTGTCTTCACGAATTTATGCGCTGTACTTGATTGGCAGGTAGGTCTCATCATTTTACTGTTGAAATTGCGAGATCTATCTGTAAATTCTATAATAGTTGTTTTTGTTTTCTTACGTACTTCTCGCTTGTGGAACTCTCTTGCGATTTCTTGCTTTACTGTCAGTTATGATCATCAAAAATTTAATCGTCTTCTTGAATCCTGATCTTTTATTGTCCTCTCTCCCCCATAACGTTTTTTTTTGTTTCATTTTTTATATCATAGTACGTCTTTGTGTTTTAGTGGATTTATCGCCTTGCTTGGGAGTGAAATGATTTTTTTTAAACTATTGAAACAGAAATACATTTTCTTATTAATGGCAGAAACAATATTTTTTTAATTTATTCATTGATCTAAAACCATTGATGTTCCCCAAAATGCACATACACCTCATCTCTTACTATCTTGCATCTCTTGTTTTCTGAGTGAAAGTTTTAATAATGAACTAGCATCCTGGCCCGGCGTTGCCCGTGCTTGATTCAAAAATCGTACGACTCATACAGCAATCGCTATCACTTGACTTAAAATATTTTATCCCTTCCTTGCCTTTAAAGGAGTGCCTTTTTCCGTGCTGAATTTGCTACATGCCTTACTTCTTGCCTATCTCACACTGCAAATTTTTTCTAAGCTATAGAGCTTAGAAAAAATTTGTGTTCATTTTGTTTAGTTCTTTTTTCGTAACAGAATTAATGTTTAGTATAGACTAAACATTAATTCTGTTACGAAAAAAGAACTAAACAAAATGAACACAAAACGATCAGCTTTAAAAAAGGACTCGTAACTAGAAAAATCGAATGAAAAAAGAATGTTAACAACAAATACTTTTTCACACCCAACCCAGTTCTGCGGAATCAGAATCAACATTGAGTTTAAGCAAGCGAATGAGCCAATTGGAGTAAAGTGCCATGCAGATTTAAATTTTTCCCACTCATGACGAATGCAGCTATCGATATTTTTTGCATGCTAGTTAACATTCGTGTCAGTCAGCTGTTGGCTCTCACGCTGGCCAATAGAATCTTCCTGATTATTCGTGGTAGCCAGCTATTGGCTCTCACTCTGGGCAGTAGAAAATGGCCGCAAACTACATGAAAACTGCCGTAGAAGCATGAAGAAATCGATTATTTCCACTATTGATGGAAGTTGGGAAATGCAAAGTCAGTCTTGGGCTTCCCGCTAACTTGGAGCATGTGCATGTAAATTTTGGTGCAAATCCGTCGAAAATTGCGGCCGTGCATTCGTTGCACACACACACACACACGCACACACACACACACACACACACACACATCCTGCCTTTTATAGATGGAGATAATAACATACGCTTTGAATAATGCAAACATTCTCTTATGTTTTGGTTAAAGTCACTGTGGAATTATATATAAATTTTGAGAGCACTATGTATCAATTAAACATTTTTCAAAAGCTAAAACACTTAGGTTAGTATTAACTGATAAATTCAAATTCTTGAATTTAACTCACAAATCTATTATCAAAAGAGTTACCATTGATACAAATATTACAAATAGAATAAATGAAGATCTTTGTCAGATTAATGCTTTATCTCATTTTATTATTGCTTTAAGAATAACTAGATTAAAATGAAGTAGTTATTTTCTATTCAAAATTTGAAGAATACTAGAATCAAATAATATTATATTTCACCATTCTCTCCATCGTTAGATTTTCTGAACCAATGTCTATTTTTAGTGTTGACATACCAACGCATAATAACCTCGTTACTATAAATTTATGAACCATTATTGTTTCCAGATCAACATACGAAGATCATAGTTTGAGTTCGAAACTAAAGATGTCCCCACAATGTCCAGTGCAGATGCCTACGGTTTCGTACCTAATGAGGTACATTGTTCAATATTTGGGGAATAAATCAGACGTTGTATATAATATTGATATATATTTGAGGAAGATCAATTTTTCTATTTTGCTTTTCAATTGTGAACTTTAGTTAATGAACATTATATACATTACCTTGTGGTTTTTAATCAATATATTTATTTGATTTCGGCTTGATTTAATTTACACTGATAAATTTTGCAACATAGCCTTAAAATTACTCAAATATTCTAAATATGTTTGTAGCTTTATCGAAACGTAACGATCTCAGTGAAGGAATCTTTTGTCTTCCCTAAATAGAAATCTTTTCTTCTTCACTGACAAACACACACTCTCTCTCTCTCTCTCTCTCTCTCTCTTCCCCTCTCTCCCCCTCTCTTTCTCTCCCCCTCTCTTCCCCCCTCTCTTCCCCCCTCTCTCTTCCCCCTCTCTCTCTCTCTCTCTCTCAAACCATTTTTTTCGTTCATGTTTTCTTTATATTTTCAATTTCTCAAACTTATATTTTAAATCGTTTCTTCATCCCTTCTCTATTCTTAGGTCAAATTTCTATTTTTCTCCAGATGCCTTTCTGCAAATTATTAAACACCCTTTAAATTAAATTCAATATTTCTTTTTCTTTTATTAACTTAAATTTCGAACAATTTTTACTATCCTTTTTTTTTGTCATGAATGTTATTTTTTTTTTTACTTTTCGTTCCCTTTTCTTCTTCTCTAATTTCATTCTTTCTCGAAATATTCTTTTTTTTTTGTTATTCTATTTAAAAATATAGAAAGCACACAATATCCACATAATTTTACATAAACAAGCTGACCGTTTGTGTTTGTTGCGTGCATATACATACACACATGAGCGCGCACACACTTACACTGATACATGCAACCAACCACAAACATATATATATATATATATATATATATATATGTTATGGGAACTTATCTATAACGATAATAAACTCTTCCTGACACTATAAATACTGCGCCTCTCAAGAGGTATAATGAATGAATGGTGCAACCAACACCAGGTCATGACTGTTGAACTCTCTGCTTTGGCAGAGAGGAACCCAGACGAAGCTTTGCCGAAGGGCGGTGTTTCGTCCGGGGAGGTAGACAGGCGGGTTCAAAGGGTATATTTTTGGCCGAGCCTACGGGCTCGGGAAACCCATGTTAAACTCGGCCTTGTGCCACATGCAACCCTCGTGGGAGGTGGCTAAATACCGGATGAATGGTGTAACAAGTCGAGACAATATTAGTTCACTCTAAACCAGATGGACAGTCATTACTAACACCTTCAACTTCTTGTACTATATTTCTGTTGTAATATATCTTTGTTATTCTACTCTTGGGTTCGTGTTGTTCTTCTTTGGTTCTAACCTTCGACCATAACTGTGGTGCGAGGATATTGGACCATAACAATATAAATGACAATATGAAAACTGTTGTTATTGCCGACGCGTTTCGGCCAATGTGGACTTTTTCAAAGCAAAAATTTTTTGAGAAAGTCCACATTGGACGAAACGCGTCAGCAATAACTACAGTTTTCATATTGTCATTTATATTTATAAATATTGTCTTTTCTACATGTTAACTTTGAGAAATTATCATATATATATATATATATATATATATATATATATATATATATATATATATATATATTAATCGCATTTAAGGATTTTTGTTTTGTTTTTTCCAGATATTTTCTTCATATATATATATATATATATATATATATATATATATATAGAGAGAGAGAGAGAGAGAGAGAGTGAATGTAGAATAAATCAGTATGCCTATTTGTTACATGTATATGCACACATACAGACATTTACATCTACACATATCTTTCTTTATTCTTTAAAATAACTCCTCTCCCTAGTTATTCTTTTATAATAACATTTAATTAAATTTTCATATTTAATTCTTTTTTTTTAAAAAAAACCCCCAAAAATCTTATGTTACACAATAGTATTTATTAACCAAGAAGATTATCTGTGTGAGAGCGTATGTATCTTCACACATTTATATTTACGTCTAAATGTATGCCTGTCTGTATGAGTGTATATATTATGAATGTAGAGGTGATATTCATCTAACCGAAAAACATAATACGCAAACTGAGTTCAAATTCCGGTTAAGTCAATTTATAGTATTTACATTAGTCGGACTATTGTCCTCATCTTTGTCACCATACTTGTCACAACGTTTCGGCCGTTGTACGCTCCGGCCTTCTTCAGGTGGTTGGAATTTCGAACTGAACCCTTTATTTCGATCACTGGGGTAGACTGTTCTAGTTCCAAAGAAGGTGAGTTCAATACCTGGTTAAGGCAGTGGAGAACTTTTAGAGGCAAAATTAGCAGGAGATAACTGATAACTGACATCCATCAAACACGGCACGTGGAACTAAAACAGTCTACCCCAGTGATGGAAATAAAGGGTTCAGTTCGAAATTCCAACCACCTGAAGAAGGTCGGAGCGTACAACGGCCGAAACGTTGTGACAAATATGACGACAAAGATGAGGACAATAGTCCGACTAATGTAAATACTGTACATAACACCTCATCTCAGAAATATAGACAGACTCTAAGTCAATTTATGTTTATTTCATAACTTTTCAGCCTGAATAGACTATATATATATATATATATATATATATATATATATATATATATATATAATGATAATATTTTTGTAGACTCGTCCTTTTCCTACCTATCACCCCTAGTAACAGAACAGTCTATATCTTACGCCTACGTACGGAAAACTTCAACCAATAAAAACCGTACTAGGCGAATCAACAAATCTCATTGGTTAACGACACAATAATCTGAAAGTTTCACTTGCAAAACGAAATTGCGCCAAAACTCCTGTGAGCCGATTTTGGACTTTCAAAACATATAAAAGAAAACGCCGACTGACCAAAGCAGTCAGAGACGAACATCCACAGAGAAATTGCCAACATACTCCACGTCACTCGAAATTTTACCGCACAAAAGTACATCAACGCTGACTCACTTGCAATTTAAACTTAACCAACTCTGTGGATATCGAATCACAAATCTTGCTTTTCCAAAGTGAATTATATTCACTAACTATTAAGTAAAAATCAACGTGCAAACGATTTAGAAATATTACAGTCAAAGGTAGATCACTCCATAAGAACTCCTATCAAAAAAGACACTTAATATCGACAATTTTAATATCAACACAAATCTAGAAAGACTGTAAACGAACAAACGAATACTAAGAGAGACATACCTAAACCTAAAATATCACACACACTTTGCCATAGTAACATATGCCAAATATCCTGTTGTATATTATTTCGAATTGTATATAAATGTTTTATTGGTTTCTAAATTGAATATGTCTTGTTTTTGATTGTGTTTAAAATTCGTTTATTTATTTGTTTGTGGATGCAGAAAGTCATGCAACCTACACAAATTCCTTCTGATTCTTTCAATTATAATTAATAAATTCTGCACATCCCCAACAATTTAGTAATTCGTAGGATAATTCTAAAAGGATATTGATCCAGGGAGAACTCAATGTGAGCAATAATAATAATTATTATGAACAAAACGAACTCTTCAAAGACAATGGTGATATTTATTTCGTTACGACCAAGATATCTCAACCCTTCAAACTGACTCCTTACACACAACTATAATTGGATAAAATTTAACCAGGCTTAAAAAACAAAAAAAAATATTAAATATGCAGATTTAAAATTTGGCAAGGGGAGGTAAAGAAAGAGTATGCATTCAGACAGGGAGGAGAGAACAGTGAAAATATTCAAAACTCGAAAATGAAAAAAAGAGGGATTTATCTCAGTTGTATAAAAAGATATGTTGAGGGGTAGACATGTTGACCTAATCTAAGATACACACTGCGAAAAGGATAAGATTTCTTCAGATGGTGATATTTGAAATAGACGGAGAAGAAGAAAAAAAAGGAAAGAAATTAGAAAAAGGATAGAGGAAAAGAGAAGAAAGGAAATTCGATGAACGATTGAAAATTAGCGATTTTTTATACAATCGAAAAAATATTCTGTCTGGCTCAGTAGTCAGCTACGATTATAGCACTTTTGTATTCTTTTGAAAAAAGTTATTAATATTAATAATGTGTAGTAAAGAATTTTCTGAAATATTATATAATTTTTCCAAAAATTTCTAATGTATTATAAAAATAGGATCTTGTTTAAAATGTATATAAATAAAGATAAGACTATACATAGTATTAATTATAATACTACTGCTAATAATAATCAAATTATAAATAATGATAACAGTAATAATAATAATAAAATATTAAAAATCTAATTAAAAATAAGTAAGTTACGAAGAAACAATCAAATATATATCTACAAAAAACAAACCAATTTACATATCTAAACACACACACACACACACACACACACACACACACACACATATATATATATATATATATATATATATATATATATATATATATATATATATATTTGGTTGGATAGATGTGAGTTTGTGACCCTGGATTTCACAGAGTTTGTCTGACGATCGCTAAAGGGTGAAACCCAGGATCACAAACTCACATCTATCCAACGAAATATGTTAGCTCTATCTCTGATATAAGTACCGCGTATATAATATATAAATAATTATACATATATATATTTATTTATATTTATATACACTTTATATACACTTTTCACACACACACACACACACACACACACACACACACACACACACACACACATATATATATATATATATATATATATATTAAATGCCTTACATATGTGGTACCAAATTGGGAAACATTATATCTTCTTTTTCTATTTTAATTATATATATAGCGACAATAACATCCATAAAATAGATGTCTAATTAAGCAAATATAATAATTCAAATACATACAAAATTATACACATAGAGACACACTGATATACATATATATACGTATACACATATATGTATAAAAATATCAGTAAATATACATTACATAGATAAAAACACACATATACGCATACACATACCTACATATAAATATATATTTTTCTCATATACACATATATAGAATATACATATGTAAATATATAAATTGCATATGTATCTCAAAAACGTGTTAGAGACAAATGTATAAACACAACTCAAAACACAAACCCGCATATATATATATATATATATATATATATATATATATATATATATACAGGCATACATATATATATATTCATACATACACATATAATCCACATATATATACATGTACACATACACATATACATGCATTCATAAACACACACACACATATATATGCATATAGACATATATACACTTACATATACACAGAAACTCACATACACAGATACATACAGGTACATATATACACACATCTACACGTATACATATAAACATAATTAATATAAACAAACATAAACAAATATTAACAATAATTCATATAATAATACAAAAGTGACTAGATGCATTAATACATGTTATTGTTATATCAGATGTTATAGAAAAGTTGTTTGAGATTTTAAAACGATGTTTATGTCTGCATTTGGATATAAGTTCATTACGAAGGTTCAGTAATTCATCCGGGTTGTATTTTTTCCTGGATACAAAGGTCATATCGGTCTCTAAAGTGATATGATCCTCCATTCCAAATGCGGGGTATAGCTATTGTCAACTAGATCCCAATAGTGTCTGAATCGTGTCTTTTAAGGATTTATTGTAGAAGGAATGCTGGTGGTTATATAAGCGTTGTTTCCAACTTCCTGCGGAGATTCCAATTTAGATCTTCTTCAGGTTTACATTTTCCTCGGGAAAGATAGTGGCCTTATATACCACATTTTCGGATATACATTTTCCTCCAACATGACATTCGGTTTTAATCCTACAATTACAGATGGGACTAATTACTTGTACTACACTACTATGAAAATTTGTAAGGAGTCTACAATTGTGGGAATTGATATTTTTCTTTACATTATTGACGCAAGAGTAACTAATCTTTAATGTCTTTCTACTGAAGATTTTTTTCAATGGATTCCTGTTACCAAAATGATTATTAATTTTAGGGAAAATTGCCGGTATTAATATTGGAAAGCTTGCAGAAGGGTGGGTTGAACCATATGATTTTCCTTTTCTTGTCTTTTAGATTTACTAGATTTATAGTTTTTCAAGTCTTCTTAATAATATAATCCTTGTTTAAATTTACTATTTTTGAGGGCTTGATTGCGAGCCAAGATAGATAGATAGATAGATATGAAATGGCAATGAGATAGATAGATAGATAGATAGATAGATAGATAGATATGAAATGGCAATGAGATAGATAGATAGATAGATAGATAGATAGATAGATGGGATATTGGAATTAATATAGTATTTGAAATTTTTATCACCCATTTATCAATTAAGGCTGAACAAATAGGATATGTTTATTGTTATTTAAAACGTCAGTTTCAAGGAATTACATCGAATTAACAATTGAATAATTATTGACAGATAGGAAATAGTGAATCAGAAATTTCAAAGTTTTGTATGAATCTGTATCCGGTTAGTGAAAAGATAAGTTGCTTGCATGCTTCCTCGATTTAATTTTTTTACAGCTTATCGAACCTTTTTAGGTTATTTAAAGCCGAAAAAAATGTAAGAATAATTCTTTCTTTTTCGATTGAATATTGCATTAACAATTATTTGGAAATAACAATGATTTTTTTAGATTCAAGTCTACTATTTAACCCATAGCTGGAGAACAGAGATGAATCTATACCACATGGATCACAAGAATATTTTCGCATGTTAATGTAACGAACTCGACTGAAATTCGAACACGGCTCTCCATAGCCCGATCCGATTAATCGGCTGGTTAGCACCTATATAATTAAGCCTGACAATTTATCATAAATTGATCACATGACGATTTAACATCCAACTCTTCATTATTTTAAAAGTGTTAGAAAGCGGGATCAATCGAGTCGAGAAGAAAAAGAAACTTTGACTGCGGTTTCATATTAAAGGGTCAGTTATTGAGTACTGAAGACAAAATTAGCAGGGACTGAAAGTCCTTTCACGACGCGTCTATACTAGTCATTGTATCCCCATCTCAACGAAGGCGAATGGGTTTAACTCCTTTGGCATATTCCAAATAGAAATTAGACTATGCGGTGGAGGTGGAGCACAGGACCAGTGAGAAAAACAAACTTAAAGAAAAAGCCCAAACGGAATTTCTCTGACTCTGATTCAGAAATACATATCGGAACATCCTAAATGAATCTGTAGGAGAAAGCCCTTTGGCCAATCTGTCCCCTAATTCTTAATTGAAAAATAATTATCAACAGAGAAAATCCTCGAACATTGAAAAAACATAAGAAGTAACAATCTCCTTGTAAACGTGGACAATAAGAAACACGTGGATAACATACTGAAAATAATAATTTTCCACAATTTAAAGTGTAAAGCTTACCCACTCGAAAGAATTAACACCTCAAAGGGAGTTATAAGAAATAGAGAACTGTCCCTGGTTACACTAGTGGAAAAAAATGCAGCTTTAGGAAAACAAGGAGTCGCCAACTATATAAGAATAATAATAAAAAGAGCGACCAACACATATAATTTAACATTTAATAAACCTACAATCCAAAAATAAATGAAAAATTTGATTTACAATCGAGAAAGTTGAACAATATATTCGCAATCCCTTGAAGTATGGGCGCCTATAGAACGAGCTGCCGAGAAAGTCGGTAAGTAGAAAATGTGGTAAAAAAGACACAGATCACATGGAGAAAAATTGTTCAAAAGAAATTAAATGCTCTGTCAAGAGAAACATCCACTTTTCGAAATATTTCTATATACATCAGCGATCATAAAACAGACAAATTATCGAGCAGTTTGTGAAGCTAGGGCCAAACGACTGGCCCAAATTCCAAGAACCACTAAAAAGAACATACACAGCCAAAGAGAATTTTTAAATAAATCGAAAAAAACAATTTCAAATCCACATACTACGGCTCAAATTCCCCTATACAAAAGCACAAAATCTCCACCAAAAGCAAACCCCGTTAAACAAAAATCTCAAAGATCACCAAGCTGTCCACTAACTCTCAAATATCGCTGGAAAATCCTCACCAAAACGTGACCAACCAACAAAAAACACCTCCGACAACCAGAAATATAAATTCGAGGTCCTAAAGTGAATGTATGATACGCCACGAAAAAACTCCAAACAAAAATCAAAAAATACTAAAAAGTATAAAAATTCCTTTTCGTAATAAAATTGGCAGTAATACATTTTTTACAGTAAAATTATCAGCAATATATTTTTATAGCAAAATGACCATCTGTACATTTTATAGTAAAATTTAAGACGTGGCATACATTGTAAAAAATATAAAAACAATTTGCTATGATTAATCTAATTTCTTGTAAGGCGAAGCAACATTTATCTCGTTTGTTTTTGTAAGATTATTTGGTAAAGTAAAAAAGTGCATGTAAGTAATTATAATTTAATCATGAAATAATGTTTTTGTTTTGTTTTTAAGCGTTTCACCCCAAGCAAGGCGAGAAGTCAATAGGACGCAAGGGGCTACAGAAAATTTGGAGCAAGATCAGATAGGAGTGATAGAGGAAAGGATGAGGAGAAGGATAGTGGATAGATCAAGGCAACTGGAGATGTCGATTGACATTACATTTGAATAGCTGGAGATTATAGCTCTCTGGGAAACGAGAATAGGGAAGGGAGATCCACAGAAGAGAGGTGCGAGACATGAAGCTATTGGAGTAGAAGAGACGGCTACATTTAGGAGTTTCGACAGTGAAGGGGTGAGAGCGGGATGCCAGCCTCGTAGGGCGCTTGAACTCGTGAAGTCTGGGAACCAGCGAATGCAGCTCTTCGGAGCAATTGCCATGAAAGTATTTGTAAAACAGACAGAGAGAGGCGACCGCGCGTCTGTGAGAAAGTGACTGTAGACGAGATGCCAGATCAGGGCCAATTATATTGCATATCCGCCTCTGGAGCCTATCAAGAACCCCGAGGCAAACAGAAGGGGCTCCAGACCATATATGGCAGCAATACTCCATCATTCTCTTTTGAAATTTCATATTTAGATTTTGATGTTAGTGTTAAATAACTCATACAGATTGATATGCCGCTAAACAAAATCAACCAATTGGTTCTCTGATTATATTTACAAATAGTATTTTGGTAAAGATTTATGACATTTTATATCAAATTTTAAAACTCAATAATCATATATAATTACTAAGTATTAGTCCTGCTTATTAATGACAGTTGTCAAATATATATCGCACCTGAAAACGTCCCTCCCGCCAGCAATTTAATGGTGATTTCAGAACCAAACAATAGACTTCCGTGTAATTTTCGTTTGATTTTCTCAAGTAGAACTGACAATTGTAATGTTGCTGCAGAACAGCATGATTGGTTATTTTTTTGTTATGCTTTTAATACAACAAAGAAAAATGGTAGACCGAAAAAGTGTAAAAATCAAACAAAAGCGAAAACATAAATGAGAAAACAAATTGTTATCCGTTATTTAATTCGAACGGATTATGGCACAAGATTGTTTTAAAAAAGCGAGAATCCTACGAACACATGGAATTAAGAAAAAAATTGCTAGCTCTCCCTGGTAATGAATGTAAATAAATATAAAAATGGCGAAGGAAAGAACAAAAAAAAAAGGTGAAAGAAATAAATATAACGACAAAGCGCTTAAAAGAATAAAACAATGGAGAAGAAATAAAAAAATCGAGGAAGAAAATAAAAATTTACATTGATAAAATCATATGGATCAATAATATCTACAAACAATATGATTGAAAGGTCATTTTTTAATATTTATTAGAAAGAAAATATACCGCCTGTGTTGCTCTGAAAATCTACCCACAATCTAATTTTCCACACTCGAAAAATTATCAATGAACATCCACGGTCAATATTTGTTGGCATTTCGCGGTTGTTCGTTAAGAAATTGAAGGAAATATTCAAAGTATGTTGCAATAACCCAACTACTTTTAAACTGATGTGGGGCCAAACTTGGGACCACAGAAGGAAAACACGGAACACGGATTAGATGTAAGAAAGATATATTAACAGGTTACAGAGATAGTGTAAGCGGAGCTTACTATATGTTAGTGTCCAATACTGGTAGTCGTACTAGACTCTCACTGTCTCTCCCACTTTCTGTCTCTAGAGTGTTGTGTCGCATACTTAATATAGACCTGGAAGAGTCTATTGTGTAGGTAGTTCCGGTCTCACAATCTAAACACACACACAGATACACATACACACACACACACACACACACACACACACACACACACACACACACACACATATATATATATATATATATATATATATATATATATATACTTGCCCGTACTTGATTCAAAAATCGTACGACTCATACAGCAATCGCTATCACTTGACTTAAAATATTTAAAATTTTTTCTATGCTCTATACTAAACATTAAATCTGTTACGAAAAAAAGAACTAAACAAAATGAACACAAAACAATCAGCTTTAAAAAAAGGACTCGTAACTGAAAAAACCGAATGAAAAAAGAATGTTAACAACAAATACTTTTTCACACCCAACCTACTTCTGCGGAATCAGAATCAACGTTGAGTTTAAGCAAGCGAATGAGCCAATTGGAGTAAAGTGCCATGCAGATTTAAATTTTTCCCACTTGTGACGAATGCAGCTATTGATTTTATTTGCATGCTAGCATGCTAGTTAACATTCGTGTCAGTCAGCTGTTGGCTCTCACGCTGGCCAATAGAATCTTCCTGCCTATTCGTGGCAGCCAGCTATAGGCTCTCACTCTGGCCAGTAGAAAATGGCCGCAAATTAGATAAAAACTGCCGTAGAAGCATGAAAAAATCGATCATTTCCACTATCGATGGTAGTTGGGAAATGCAAAGTCGGTCTTGGCTTTTCTACTAACTTGGAGCATGTGCATGCAAGTTTTAGTGCAAATCCGTAAAAAATTGCGGCTGTGCATTCGTTGCACACACACACACACACACACACACACACACACACACACACACACACACACACATCTTGCCTTATATATATATATATATATATATATACACAAAGAGAGAATGAAAGTAAGAATGATTTTCCTTCGGAAGCAAGTATCAATATTTTTTTTCCTGTATCAAGCATTTTTTTTTATTATTATTTCTTTTTGTTTTTAATCTGTTAAAGTGAAATCAATGTCGTTGGATAAGATTGTCTACTGTCTTAAGACTTAAATCTTTGGAAAAAATTATCATTCGTCATGTGTGCCGATTTTATAGCAATTTATTTTTATAATAAGCGAATACGAGTAAAAATTTTGGGGGATATTCTTTCAAACTGACACAAAGCGAACAAGACTATACTCTTTTTTATGCCTTTTGTCTACAAATAACTCTAACTTGAACAAGAATATTCTTCTATCTCCTTTGTGAAGTGTATTCTTTACTATTCCTTGACTAAAAAAATATCCCATATAGTACCAAAAATACTGAAAACCTCTGACTTATAAATTGGTATAATTACTTTTCAAGGTACATCTTTGGTATAGTAACTTATATCAAAGCTTTTACCGACACTAAATTTTCCAATTACAGTTTTTCGAATGTGGAATTCGAAAGAAGCTTCACATGTTTCTTAAAAATTCACTGAATAACAAACTTAATATGAATTATAAAACCAAGTAGATAAGAATCTAGAAAAATTCCCATATTCTTCTTTATTTGTTTTTGGTTTCCGTTATTTCACTGAAGATCATCATTTGGAGAATGATGTCTAGCATTTTAATCGCGTAAAGTCATGATGTATTGGTTTGTTTTTCGCTACTCTTTGAATATTTCCTTACAACGTAGTTGAGTAACACTAACTACTGTACAAAATCTTGTGAAAAAATTACAACCGTAAACTCCTTATCTAAGAGCGAAAAAAATAACCATTTAGGCAGTGGCGTATCTAGAGTAACGTCACCGGGGGCAGTTCGCTCAAATGTCACCCCAATGACCCCGATTCACCCGATGCTGAATGGTTAGCTGTAGCTAAATTTTCATACATGCTCTACCTCTACTTTACTCTACTGGCCGGTACGTTACTGTTTACATGTATGATCCAAGACAAAATCCAATACCACAAAATAATCAGTTCAAATCAAAAGATTTTTAAAATGCAACTGTTCACTTTCAAAACAACTAAATACAAAACACGGCAATACACAAAAAGAATGACATTCGATACTATGGTCTTAGAATGAATGTTTTTCTTGTTTTCATTGTGGCAAACTGGTCAATGACATCGTCAAAATCTGTTTGCCTTTGTAAGCTCGTTTTCAATGGACAGCACAGCCAGATCCGACAGTCTCGACTGGCTCATGGTTGACGTAATTTTCTGTTGCTAATTTTCCGGTGTCCAATTTTCCGTTGCATCATTTTCTGGGTACCATTTAATTATCAATGATGTTTGAAAGTTAAATGTTCTATTTAATTTTTAAGCATTTTTCGGAACATTTTTCGTAAATCAACTGCATTCTTTTAAAGGTTACCTAGAGAATTTATGCAAAGTTTATTTTTTTGTTTTTCTTTATACAAGTAAAATAAATTTACATCGTATTTTGATGTTATTATGATTTTAGTTTTAGTGATAATTTAAAAACAATAAATATTTATCATTAGTACCAATAATGGAAAATTAAGTTAAAAATTTAAAAGAATCGTTTTTGGAATCAGGAAATAGGCACACATTTTTCCGATTCCGACACCCCAAAAAGTTCCGATTTTTCCGATTCTCGATTCCGATTCCGATTAATCGTCCCAACACTAGTAGATATATTCAAAAGTATATCACTAACTCAATGGAAAATTGTATCTCAGCGAATTGATACACAGGCAAGACTAAAATTGTTGCACTTTTGGCTTCGTATTTCGCTTTGTTGTTATTAATGATGCAGAGTTAAAACACCATATCATCCGATAAAATATTACAACAATGTCTCTTGTTAGTTACCAAGATTGTAGCAACTGAAACACATGAAAGCTGAAAACATTGCTATTTTTCCAACTCACAAATTTCCCGACAATTTATTAGAAAATTTCTGATGGGGGGACAAAACTGGGGGGATCATAAATTATTTCTGGTGGTGGGGGTCATATGCCTAAAAAGCGTGCGAAACCCTGTGTCTCCACCACTGTTTTCAGACTATTTTTGGCACCTTAGCCTGGTTGAAAAATTTTGTTGGGGGTGACATTGTGTCACCCCTCCTGTGCTGGCACCCGAGGCGGTCCGCCCCCCTCGCCTCCTCCCCTTAGCTACGCCTGTGCATTTAGGTTTTTGGACGGGACATTTCTTGATAAACCTTGATTTCAGCCTGTTTATGGCAATGATGTATCTGGCTTGAATATTCTTTTAAAAAGGATCGAGAAGGAAAACTGAATGATTGATTAGTTATACTTATGGAATAATCTTAAACATATTTTCTGCGACTCAGTAATATTGTTAGTGTTATAACATCAATAATGATGATTATGTTGATGAGTGGAAGCACTTTCGTTCCCATTAGGAATGATGGGAGCAAGACGGATCCAGCGGGATTTTGATTAAATAAGTTGTTAAATTTACCATGTCCCGTGTCGTCTTTGTGTTGCCTTGACTTTTCAGTGGTCAGTCTTATATAACTTATCTTTCCACACCAAGCCCAGTGGAATAGTTAGTGACCTGATTTCGCAATACGTTCAGGTTTAATTTGCTTCAAAATTGAGTTAATCTTTTTTCGTTAATATTGACGATTTTATTAATGGTGACACTTTACTGGATTAATATTGTAATCGAGTCTCCAGTTCTTCCTTTTGTTCCAAGCGCACCAGTAATAGCAGACACGAAAACTAACTTCATAATTTATAAATGTTTGGTTCTTTAGTAAATTCTCCAGTCTTTACCTCTATTTTTACTTTGTAGTTTAATGAAATGGCAACACATATTTTTTGACTGATTTTTATGATGATTAAGTCTGGCCTGAAGTGGTTGATGCTTTTAATTTCAAACCGTATATAATTTTATATTTTCTGTTATAAACATGTTTCTGTCTGTAAATATTATGTAGGTTATAGTTCTTAGCGATATCGATTTTTGTACGCCTGAGTTAATCTGTTGCATTCACTTATATGATTAACGCCTTTGTCTGCACAGTTGACATTAACTATTCTGTTATATTCTATCTTAATATAACATTATCTCATTAACATAATCTGGACCACTATTAACACGGATTTGGTTTTCTTTCAAGTGTCCTCTGCGCAACTGTGCTCATGTCATTTTGTCTGAAATTCCTGTGCTTGTCTCTTGAAAAACTTGGGGAATTATTTTTCTTTGCATTTTAAGTACATTGATTTTGGGTTCTTTGATCCAACTTTTGTTCTTTTGTCATTTATTGCATCCTTTTTCTATTATCAGTATTTAATTACTTCATCTTTTCTAGCCTCGAAATTTTGCTAGCGGATTCAACACAATCTTTAACGCATTTCTATTATTATTTTCTGTCTTTGCTTTGTTTTGTCCGAGCTGTCCCCAAATCATGAGCTGTCCCCAAACAGAGATGTCAAAAAACTAAAAGGTTTTGCACCTAATGGGCTAACAGGTGAGTTGTGTTTTGTGGAGGTGGAAAGAAAACATCCAACATTTTTACAGATGCTTTAAGATCTAGAATTCCATTTAAAATAAAAATGGATAAGCTTAAAATTATGAGAAACCATTGAAAGGCAATTAATTAAATGATGTTTTAAAACGACCTTTATCTACATGAAAAGAGATTTAACTGATTAAGGTACACCTGAGTGTTATATATTATAATTTAATTGTTTAGAGATAGCCTATACTTTGTTACATATTTGTTTACATCTTTCGAGATCATTCTAAAGATTCCATGTAGAGTGAATGTTTTGAGATGTCACACATTTATATTTGCTCAGCTTTTCAAATGTTTTGAGAATGACATCTTTTGTCAGCTGGGATTGTGACATCATTGGGAACGTTTTTCAACGTGATTTTTAACGATAATCTCAGGTCGATTAGCCTAAACACCCCTGACTCCTTACACACTGACGTTCCAAAGGGTTTTGCACGATATTTTATGTTCCTACCACTTCACTCTTCGGGGGTGGGGGGTTCAAATGTTTGGCATATCACCCACTTTATGTACTGGGATTGTAAATACTCTGTTGACAACCGCATCCAGGGATTATGAAATCAATTGTTTCAGATCGTTTCTTACACAAACAACATTATGACCTGATATAAATTTTAAAAACGTGGTATTAGAAATTTCTAGTTAAAAGGCACTGATCTTGAACAGAAACAATGTACCACTTGGATTCTTGGTTAAAGCCATAGTACATCAGCCACCGATGGGTAAGATTTGATCAACACAAAATCAAATCACTGACTCTTTTGGGGAATTTTCCATTCAATGGTTTTTACGACTATTTTCCCCCTTATGTTAGGGGTCATTTTGCTTAATTTACTATTTTTATTTGTTTTGCTATTTCCGTTGGAGACATATTTTTTCATTAGACTATTTTTAACATCCTTTGTTATAGAATATAACAATTTGGTCTGTTCATGTTTTAAAACTAGTTTTAACATCCAGTTCTTGGTTTGCTGTAAGTAGGAAAAAAGTTCTTAGAGTATCAGTTTTTCGTGAAAATCGGAGACGAATAGGTCCCCGACCTTCTAAGCTTCTAGTGAGATACAAGTGGTCCATATTTTCGTAATACAGGCTGTGCATTATCAGTAGGATGCGTATGTGGATATCAATTTCATACATCTCTGTAACTGACCAGTCGATATCAAACTAAGGACATAGCCTGTGTGTTTATGGACTCTGTTTTGTTTCTGAAATTCAATTTGATTTTCCAAATAGTTCTTATTTTTTGGTAATGTTCTTTTGTTATTTTTCTCTGGTAAATAATGCTTAATTATGTTCTTTTCGCAAATACTCGAGTGACTTTAATTGCTTTTTGGTTTCAATTCCTATATGATGATATCCGTATCCTTATGATGTCGGTTCTTTATAATTTTCCCTTAAAGAATGTAGTTATGGCACACGGTCATCACGTCCAAATTTTATTCTAATGTCATCACTAAATTGTCCCACAGAGTAAAGGAGCCCCTGCTGTTGATCGTTTTTCGCTAATAGATTTAAATCATCCATATAAAAGAGATGATTAATAGCATTTTCATAAACTCTGAAAGCATAATTTGTTTCATTCGGTTAAATAACCAGCAGGAATTCATTCCAAACAGAACAGAACAAACACAACAAGAGAGGGGATAATGAGTTAACATTGACAACGCCAGCATGTTGTGAATCAATGTTGTGTCATAAGTTTTCCTAATGCGGTATAAGGGATTCCTAATTATGAGCGAAATTTTGAATTGTCTACATTCTTCAATCCAAATATGAGAAAGACTATCGAAGGCTTTTTAAAAGGTTATTTTTTCCTGGTATAGCAATCATCAAGAATCATTATGCAAATCTAAAGTTGTTCCTTACATCCATTTGACCCACGCTTACAGTCTTTTTGTTCGTCAGGAAAGATATTGTTGATCATGAAAGCGCAAGTATGTTCGTTTACAACAGACGTCAGAATTGTATAGATTGATATAAAACATGTTATGAGTTTATAGGTTTTACGGGGTTTTGTTTCATCAATTCGTTACCAACCATTTGATGTATCTAGTAGTAGCAGCAAAGAGTAAGTCATTGACGTGCGTGGTGTCTAATTCGTTCATGTTTATCGTTGTTTTGACGACCATTTTCACGTGGAAAATAATTTTATTTTATTTTGCAGTTACGAATTTTTGGAATATCTGAATGGTTGTTATTTTCTATATGTTGAACTTTAATCCATTCAGCGACTATTTGCTTTTCTATTTTTCTATTTTTTTCTGGAAATTCATCGACGTGTTCTTCTGCAATCGTCTAGACTCTACGAAGTGCCTGTAAATTATTTCGTTTTTCCTATGTTATGGTGGGTTTTTTCTACACTAACTCTGACATGACATATTTTGTCTGTTGATTCATGAATTGTGTTTGTTAGGTTATAGCTCATATTTGATTGCACGCTTTCTTTTATTTGATCTATTTCAATATCAGTAGGCAGATTATTTTTATTCTCTCTCTCTTATCACTTATAAATTGACACAATAATGAATATGTTTTTGGATACTGTAAATAAACAATAATTTCGATCTCGTCATCAATTCAGTCATCTTGTTAAAAATCATATCCCTGGTGTACTAATATAATAATTTGCATGATCAAAAAATTTAGAAATTTACTGCGCTCTGATTTAAGAAATGCACATTATAAACACTAAAAAGCATAAAGATCCATCCTAATGTAAGTGAACGCACGTAGACACCTACAAAAACAGAGAGAATATATATTGTTATGGTCCGGTTCCTTGTACCACGGTGATAGTCCAAGGTAGAACCAATAAAGAAGAACTCGAACACGGATATGGAATAACACAGATATATTACAAACAGGAATATATACAGAGAAGTAGAAAGTGTTAGTACGAACAATCAGGTTTAGTAGTAATTGTCTGAACGCGACTCTGTTTCGGACTGCCTCTGACTCGACTGACTGACTGACTCGCTCATTCTGACTGACTGACAGAATTCTGATGGGCCTCACTCCAGACTTCAGACTGAACAGTATTTAGTCACTCACCCCCAAGAGGGCATCATGTGGCACAAGGCCGGTTTAACGTGGGATCTCCGAGTCCCTGGGCTCGGCAAAAAATATGCCCTTTGAACCCGTATAAACGGGTTCAGGGTCAGTTTACCTCCCCGAAAGAGACTCCGCCCTTCGACGTAGCCTCGCTCGGGTTCCTCCCTGCCCGAAGGCAAAGAGTTCAACCGATCAGCTGGTCAGCCGGTCATCTGACTTCAGACTGAACTTTCTGCTTCCTCTTGAGGCGCAGTATTTCTTACGTATGGAATAGTCCATTATGTTATGGGTAAGGTCCCCTAACATTTTATATATATATATATATATATATATATATATATATATATATATATATATATATATATATATATATATATATGTATATATATATATATATATATATATATATATATATATATATACATACACGCTCCGGTTCTTATATTTTGGCGGAATTTCTTTTATTTATGTATGTATTATTGAATATGACAGACAACGAATATATTTTTGTATCGTTTTATGATTATACCAATATTCCACCTCCAAAAATAAATCCAATAATTCTTCAGAAACGACGATTACTTTGCAGCATATAAGTTCACATTTGCGACCACTAAATACACGATGTATAGTCATACAAACTGATGGCGTAGCTGTTGCTTCGACTATTGTTCCAACACTCTCAGAATTCTATATTTCAACCATAGGGAAAAAAAAACATCGCGAAGCAATACTTTACATTCGATATGCTAATGATAATATTCATATTAACAATAAAATACGGACAAAGTTAAACATCTGGGAATAATATTTGTAGTGGCTTTCAGAAGGTGGCATTTGAAAACGTGATTTCATTTCACACATAACTGTAACTTATGGTATATAACTATATTCTGAATTTTTATGTTTTTTCTATGCAATTCTTATGTGTACTGCGATTTTTAAATGTCTAAATAAAAAGTGAAATTGAAAAGCATTTTCGTCATTTATCGCTCTCTTATAAAAGCGGCAAAAAATATGGGTCACTTCTGGGAATGGCGCCATAGGTGATATTTCGTAAGAGATTCACTAGGTTCAGAAGTGAAAATCTTTAAAAATCTAGACCGTTTCGTCAGGCCTCCAGTCATTGATTAAAACATTGATTAAAAATAATCTAAACCACACGAAATGGCATAGATATTCCACATATGTCATATGTGCGTTGTAAAGGATTTGAAATTTCTTACATATGTGAATCTCTACGGTGTTTACGTGCCACCTAATTTAACGGAAAAAAATTAATGAACTGTTTTTCTTCTACGATTCTCTGCTCAAACACAGCAAAAAAGACTCATTTTTTAAATGTATGATTGCAGGCGATGAACAATGTGGAACGAAAATATACTCGAGAAACGGAATGAGCTATTGTTAACCGTTTCAAATAGCTGGTCAAACTCTGTAGAAGGTGTTGCTGTTCGTCTTGTGGGATTGGAAGGTCATGCATTAGTAGCTGCTTCCATGAAATCAGTTGTTTATTTTAGAGTATTCTTCCCAGTTGCACCAATTAAATGCAGTAAGCGGTGAAAGTATCTGGAATTAAATGATCAGAAGGGTGTTGTCAGCCATCAATACAATTCGTGATCTCACGTCTCACAAGATAAATTGGTACATTTCGGCTGGGTTGTCCTACTACACCCGCTGTTACTCACCCGACATTACACCTTTCTGATTACTACTTATTTCAGACAAAATTCCCTAAATGTGAAGAAATTAAATTCTTTGGAAGCCTGTAAAATCCGTTAAACCAATTCATCGTCGAGAAAGGTGCCAATCAAGGTTTGGAATCAAGCAAGCTGCCCCAATGATAGCGAAATCTATTGGAACAAAATTCTATAGATGTGGCTGAATAAATCTATATATATATAGTGTTGTGGTAGGTTCCACCTAATTTGCATAGTGGAGTACCGACCCCATAAATATGGTTGGTACCGGGAAGAGAGGGAGGAATCAAGAGATTCAACCAGAGACTCTGCCCGACTGCGACTCAGTCAACACATTCTCCAGGAACGGTCTTACCAGGAATATACAAAAGACTATATGTAAATATTGTGTACACTTTCTTGTTTCAATACATTTTGTTCTAAGTACATTTTGTGTTGCATTATTATTCCATGCATTAGTCAAGTTTCAACATATAGATATCTAAATATTCGTTTTTAAATTCAAGTAAAATTACCACGAACTTTTGTTTTGACGCATTAAGTCAATTTTCAAATGATATAAATTTAACATCAGCAACAGAATCCTCATTTGAGACTTACTAATCGATTCAAATAATAATAATAATATAACGGGAGCGCTTGGAAGAAAGATTTATTTTCCCTGTTACGCTTCTTCCGTTATGGGCATTATTATATAAATTATATAATAGCGCATATATTTCACGGACAACGGAATGGCTGAAAGGAATGTGAAGGACAAACATTCTTTATTCTCATAGAGACTTTTATAATACTAAGACATGCATAAAATCATATATATATATATATATATATATATATATATATATATATATATATATATATATATACAGCAAAGCGTAAGGAGAAACAAAAAAGGAGGTATCTTATATATAATATGGAGGTATCCCTGACATAGAGAAGCCATTTTAGGACCCCTGATTCCAATGGACCGGATTCATCTATATGTCCCAAAAGAGAAACGGTACCATGTGCTTTTAAGATGCTAGGGAGACAGATTGTGCTTCAGCCTGTTCCCTTTGGCCCAAGCTAAAAGAAAGCAACCTACCGTTTGGTTCTTGTCCTCGAACTGGCGTTTTCGTCGTTGTATAGGGTGACGTCATTAAGCGGCCGTCATATGAGTCACGTCCATTATCTCCGCCAAAGATAGACAAGCGCCTTCTGTATTCTTATAATAACTTCAAGGCCAGCGTCTACCAAAAAAAAAAAAAAAAAACTCCAAACACGTCTACTTAACTATAGTAACGAATGTCTTCACAGATACAAAATAGAAAATAAATTAATAAATAGAGCGTATTTAATAATTTTTACTCACAGAATATTCTGTAACGACCTTAAAATATAAAACAAAGTTTGATTAATTATTTAATTTATTTATATATACATATTTATATCCCTTAATCCCCAGTGGTCTGTATATAAAGCCCGCCAAAGGAGTAGTGATACATCACTTTTTATCGCTAGAAGTTATATATACAGAGATAGAACAAGAAAAAGAGAATGGTCTTTGTTGCTTTTTACTAAGCTTAGCTTTGTTTTGCTCAATGTCACAAGTATGAAACATTCAGTGATGGATGACAATTTTCTTTGTTAGCTGTGACTCGAAGATTGGCATATCAATAAATAAAGACCCATAAACCAGCATATTATAATATCTACTGTAATCCACAAATGGTCGTAACTGAGAGATATATAAAATTTCCGGAAATGTATGTTGTTCATTTTATGTTACACATTTTGGGATAACAGTTTTTCAAAGCATCAGTAGGAATACAGATAGCTACAATGTGCTACTATTCAACGTCTTTTTATGATACTGAGTGAAACTATTGATTTTAAATCTATAAATAAAAATGTCATACCTTGTTAAAACATTTTTCCTGTCTGTTTATTAAAAACAAATGCTGTTTGTTTCTTTTTAACGAAATATTTGAGATAAATCTCTTGTAAAAAAATTATTTATTACGATTATTATTTGAGACGCCTGTGATCGTGAATATAGTGAAATTATGTGGTTTAAACTTATTTTTTAGTGATTGTAATATAACTAATCATTTTGCATAAGATTTTCCATTATATAAATAAGGTAATCTTGAACTCACTGCCCGATGTCTGTCTAAATGGACTTTATGAGTTCGAAGCCTGTCTTATGAGACTTTAGATAGCACATTATTGATTTTCTCGATGTTGAACAAAACACTGTATGAATAAAGCGTGCCTGGTTCACGGAGATCTATCTCACAAGTAGCACTCTCCATTGCACTGACTCTTACCACGCAAGTCGTTTGGATTGGACAATTTTTGTCTCTGCTCCATCTTGTTCTCTCTCTCTCTCTCTCTCTCTCTCTCTCAAACACACACACTTACATTCTCTCTGTATCTATGATAAAAATATGTATGCCATATTTATGGTTTAAAATGCTCATTATCACGGACAGAGCTTGTGTAAACATAAAAGTGGACACTAAGATCAACACTGATTTTCGACAGTCTGTTTCAGGCTTGAACGCAATCTTCAGGCCATGTGTGTCGTGTGGTGGCACGAATATTAATGAATGCTGGTAAATGGGGCATTATAGATAGTATGATCAATTGTTTTCAGTTTATTGTATTAACGTAACTGTTATTGCGTAGGCGGCAACAGTTGTATTTGAAATTTTTCTAAATTCTGTTGAGTAGAAATAATTGTTAGTCAGAATGCGGTTATTCGTAAGCTGTCGTACAATATTATTTGTTAACTTTTATCACATCATTTATTATTGATTACTTAGGGTATTTTGTATTTGTTAATTAAATATTTGTTGTTTATTATTATTAAATTTATTTAGTTGTGGTTATGCGTGCATTTGTAGTTTATTAATTTGTTTATTTATTTAATTTTTATCTATTTATTATTTTACATATATTTTATTTTGGTGGGTATCTTATTTGTTTAGTTTAATATAATGGCTTTGTCTAAAGCGTATTATATTATCTGCATTGTATATTGTGCATATATTTGTATTTTCTTGGTAATGTTGCAAGGTATTGGTTTTGAGTTTTCGATTTTTAAGTAATGTAGTAAAAATTTGTTTTCCTTACTGCATTTTGAGATAAGTTCTGATCGTTTATTTAGTCATTTGTTATAGCTACTTTCACCTACAAACAAAATCTACAGTTTTTTAAATTATTGTTGCTGGCCGATGCTGTTATCCTTATTTTCCAAAATATATTTAGTCTATTCTGGTTTTGATTTCCCATATATGTTTAAATCAGTTTGTGCTGTTTCCATATTTTTACAGTAGCTTGATATATTTTTGCAAGCATTTGCCCTTAAGGGACAATCGTGCTTTGCTCTGGAGTTACAGGTGGGTTTGTTTATTGCGAGTGATTTGTTGGTTATTTTTCTGTTGTGTTTTTTATTATTTGAGTCATGTTCTCTGTTAAACTTTAGCTGGTTTTTATTGTATTTCTGTTGAATATTTTATTGGGAGTGTTTGATGGCGGGTGTGTTTCTGAATGAATTTAATGGATATTTTTCTTACGTTTGTTTTACGCTTTTGTTGTACCATATGATGTTTCTTTTTTATGATGACCCTTTTTTTCTGATATATATATATATATATATATATATATATATATATATATATATATATATATATATATATATATATATATGTGTGTGTGTGTGTGTGTGTGTGTGTGTATATATATATATATATATATATATATATATATATATATATATGATACCGCCCAAAAAAACGCGATACCTATGGTTTAAAATGATTTTTTTAATGAAAAATCTTTCTTGAAGCTTTTATTTTAGTTTTAATTTCATGCTAATAAATTAAATTTAATATTTCTGATAGGCAAAATACTTTGCTG